>JAYJMB010087835.1:4617-20547 GCA_036873735.1 Pouteria campechiana
TTATTGCTATATTTATATATAAAAGTACATAGTTTACGTTTTTACAATCAATTACTAATTGATAGATGCAAGCATCAATCACCGATTTGTTTGGTAATGGTACCCCTAATGCCACTGAATGTGCTGAGCATCAAGCATCAATCGTCAGATTACCTTAAACCTTACTCTACAGCCAAGTCCTAAAGTTTAATTGCCTACCTACCTAATTCATACCTTGGCCACTAAGTCATTGACCGACTAGACTCGTTATTTGAAGGTTTTTCCTGAGCTTAAAAAGCGAAAGTCATCCGCTCTTCTTAATCGTCTCGTGGAATGATTAAGGGAGCAGAATCAAAATCTCACTTAATAGCCAAGTCCTTAGTTCGCCCTTAATTTAAGCCTTGCCTAACTATTCAGGCCTTATATCTAGAATTGTATACATACTTATATTTTTTAAATATTAGTAAATATATTTTGTACAATTACAATTTTTGTTATAAATTTAGCAAAAAAAAAAGATAATATCATCCACCGATATTAGAACTCAACCATATTTGTTTTGGGGCACAAGGCTCACCAGTGTCCTAAGATTTAGGCGTATATGCCCCATATTGATGATTATATAAAATTTGATTTGACCATTACATTTTTTATCAAATTAAGATACTAGAAATCGGTTTGTTTTGTCTTATATGGACCAAACATTTGAAATATATATAAAAATATATGTAAAATTGAAAATTCACTTTTATACATTCATCTAAATATTGGAAAATTATAAAATTGCATACAATAATTATTATGATCGAATGAATACCTTAATAAGGTACAGATGTTTAATTAAAACTAGGTGGGCATCTCTAACAATCAAATAATTGAATGAGTTGAGTTTTATTTTTAAATTAATTTTAATTTTGTATTCAAAATGAGACTTTGATTAGAATGATCTTTGAAATCATGGTTAAAAGGATTATAATAAGATTAATACTCAGATGGGATCTTATATAATCTTTAAGATGGAGCCCAAATAAAACAATCCTACTTATTCACTTTGTAAGTAAATGCACCACTAAAGTAACCCCTACTTAAAATATGCAATAATATATGAGTACATGGGCAAATGTTAAACGTAAACCAAAACTACTCAAATATGATTGAGCTAATATTAAATATAATATGTTTCTAATCTACGGAAAAGATTTTTTTTTAAAATGGAAATCACAATTCATCTACCACGAAGTATAAAACATCAACAATAAAGCATAAAGGCAAAGTTTCAACCATTTAAGCCATAAAGAATTCATCAAAGCACTGCTCCATACTGCAATTAGCATCATATCATCTATTTCACAATTTTACAGCAACTCGAGGGGTGGAAAAACTGAAAAGTCTCCTCACTATCAAATGTCCACAGAAGCTTAAAAATAAAATTCCCCTGCTCTGTTGTAGGTTGGAAGCAACGAAAAAACAAGCAGCAGCAGCTCTGCTTATTAAAAATCACTGACAGCCCCAATATCACAGTCGCTGTCTTATCCATCAAAACAGCAATCTAACAAGGAAATATAAGAGCTCTTTGGTACTACCAGAGGTCTGAAAAGAACAAAAATATAGAACTCCAGTCAGTTCATATCAATAACTAATTATTCATTCATCTATAAAATCTCTAGATCAATAACGCAGTGAGGATTGCAACACACTTCTTTGAAGTCAGCAAAAGTTCCTGCTTTACTTGTTAGCCTTCTTCTGCTTCTTTTTCTTCTTATCTGGGCATAATTTGAAAACATTGTTAGCAATCATTGGTCAACGTATCAAAACTAATGTACACTTTTTCATCTGTAGAAAAATTGAAATAAATAAAATAAAAAGGGAGAAAATCCCAAAAAAAATGGATTTAAAATTGTCTATCCTGAACCAGCTTTAAATGCAACCCACACAAACCTGTTATTTCGTACTGAGCAAGCTTCCTTGTTACAACCTGCATTAAGTTTGAGAAAGAATGCATGCCTACATGGAAGTCTAACATAGTCTAACTAGCGTGTGAGAAAGAGATGCATGCCTACATGGAAGTCTAACATAGTCTAACTAGCAAGTGGGTATATCACTATCATCATCCAGTATTCTTCCCAATCAATTCAAATTTAGCTTTTCAAATCCTATTCCATAATCCCAGATCATATCCTCTACTATAAGACATGCATGCACCAGTCATCTAAATTTCTAAATTGCCTTTTGTCTCATTTTTTGGGTTTTGGAAGTTGGTTTGAAAAATTGCAAGTATATTGGCTGGCTTTGCCCACAACTTTACCCAAAAATGCAACTTTTGTAGGATGGGCCCAACCCTTATATATTTTAGGTTCCTGAGATTGCCACCCATAGGTGGATCTCAAAAGCATTAATAACCATAGCAGTTCTTATAGCAGAACTGTACCTGAATGAACCTGAGTCCATTAGCAGCCTGAAATGTTAGTGGGCATAAGCTGTTGTCACTAGCTACATGGCCAAATATAAATATCAAACTTCCAAACAGCAATATGCTCAATTATTGAGTGTGGAAATCATTCGCAGATTCCAGACAAAAAGTTCACAGTTGACTATCATGACTCACCCAAGAGACTTAAGGGAAAGGAACAGAAAAACGATTAGTGGAATTCAGGTGTCATATCTCAACAAAGTTTTCCCCACAACTGCAAGTCACAGGTTACTCCTGTTGTCAAATTTCAGTCCTTAGCATGGTTAGAAACTTAAAATTATTGGCATATTTCTATTGCAAGGTACATGCATTGCAGATTGTCCTTGATTGGAATGATCGGCATACGATCTCTAGATGATATACTAGGAATGTTGATAACAGTACTCAATCAACCATTCTTGGTTGTGTTGACCATTTGACTGATTTTGTTTTTCATTTCTAGTTCCTGAATGGTTGGAATAATTGCCAATTGGATATTATTCACTTCAGCATAATAAAAAATAACCATAGGCAAATCAGGTGACAATAACCATTCATCCAAACAAACCCTGCTTCTCACAGTGGCAACTGTTGGTTGTAAGGGGAAATTACAATGCACAGGCCATCCACCCAAGGGGTCACAATTGATCAGCTTGATCAAAAAGCCAAGCAACCTCAGAAGTCAGCTCATTAGGCTTCAACTCTCACTCAAAATTTGATATCGATACTGAGGCTTCCTCAGTAAAAATGGAAGGTTGACATTGAACCGTTTGGCTCAGCTAAGATTGGTAAGATTTTGAAGGGCAGCTTAGATTGAGCTAAAATCATAAGCATTTATTAAGTCTATAATAATCATCATCAAAAGTTGTTTCCCACCTACATAGGGATTTACTAAGTCTAACAAGTATACATAAATTACATCATGTATTATATTTTACCTGAAAATTGAGGGATATCCAGACTTACAAGTTGAGTTCAAATGGAGCTCGAGATAAAGCTTGACCCAGCTTGTTTGATACTCGAGGCAAACCTCAGCTTGGTTGAGCTTCACTTGTTGATATCATAACGAGAAATTTTCCTCCAAAGCATAACTATGAGCATTCCATGGGGTTTATCTCAGATTCATAATGTCTTACCTGTTCACTTGTCTTTGTCTTGTATTTCGTCTGGTCTTCAGATGATTAACATTTAATGGATTATTTTGGCTAAGAAAGCCAGCAGTTGACCGGTTGTAGAAATTATTCAAATTAAGTCAGCCTAATCAAAACGCTCTACTGATAAAAACTTCCAAGTATGCCAAAGGTCGTTTCTCATATGATCATCTCATCACTACGAAGTCAATATAACATTGCTCTTTGTTTTTCTCTTTCCTTGTTTTTCTAATTTTAAGAATAATTCAACCCTGATTTATCAACCTCGAGCTTAAAATCTAAGCCAAAGCTTAGCTTATAAGCCTAGATTCAGCCAAGCTCTAGGAAAGCCTGATCATGCTACAACAGCTTCATTTGTTGAATTTGGATGGAGATGATGCATGATAATGGAATAACATTTTCTCCCGTAATCTGGTATGCCGAACAAGTTAAGCCAAGCTACCTAGCATGGCCTCATCGACACAAACAGGTTCAACCAAGCTTGTTTTTCAAATGAGACTTGATTCAGGCTCAAGCAAAGATCACAAGACAAATTCAAAGCACAGGTCTTTTTGAGCTAACTAAGGACTTCTCAATCATTTACACACCTAGATATTTTTTGTTTGTAGCTCAAGTTTTTCAGATGGTTTGTAGAAATAAGTGTGGGGATCAATCCAAAGGACAATAATAATGTATTTAGGGAAAAAGCATATAGAGTGAAAATTACTTAATCGTCTTTTAGCTTCTGATTTAGCAAAGAACTCCATCCATTCATCTGTCATTACAAAAACAGGTTCCTCCTCATCTTCTTGCTCTTCTCCTTCCACTGCTCCATGGAGTGCCACGGTCTGATCCTCCTCCAACCTGTTCCCACAGAAAAAGACCAACCAAGACAATATTGGAGACCATCACACATTCATAACTCTTTAAGTGAACTATATTTGCATGACAGTGCCATATTTGCTGGAAACAATCAGGCTAGCTACCACAATTCAATTCAAAAGAGCTTCCGAACATATCCAAAACAACTGCTACTGGGCATAAAAATGCAAACTTGGGGACAACCAACATTGCCATAGTCCAGGTGGAGTCCACCCCACACAAGACTGATGCTTCCAATCTAAACTGTTCACAGAATTCATCCGTTGGCCGACGACCAAAGGTGCAAAAATCCCAGCAATGGGGAATCCAGCATCCCACCTCGTCTTACAAACAGGCAGCCTCAGTGAGCAATGAAAACCAACTGCCCATCAATCCCTACGGCCAGAACTCATCACGATTTCACACCATCAGCCAATCTAGAATCGACCCACCAAACGAAAGGCTAGGGTCAAACCAAAAACCAGTTTTGGGCAAACCATAAGAAGCAAAAGAGGGAAAGAGAGCGCTTTACCAGGGTTGTGAGGCCGACGGTTCGGCGCCTTGTGAGGTGGGATGGAAAGGAAGCGGCGGAGAGCTTAAGTGGTGGTGAAATGAGGAGTGGAAGGGGCAGAGGAAGGGGGTGGTAAAGTGGTGGTGATGGTGATGAAGATGGTGGTGGAGGAAGCAAGGTGGGCCATTGATGGGTGATTTGAGCAGAGGACAAGGAAATAGATGGTGGTGGTGATGGTGGGGCAGATGAGTGGAGTGATCCCAAGGGCCCTCCATGCCCAAGTGGGAAGATGGCTTCTTTCAATCTTCCTGCTCGGTTACTGCCTGGCAAACTGGCAAATTCTTGACGATGGAGACGAAAACTCCCAACAAATATTTTCTCATGAAATTTTGATGTAAATGATTTCTTTGAAACCCTGGTATTGTAAAGCTAAATTCAATCCATTTATTACGTTTAATATCACTTGACCAAAATTTAAAGTTTGATAACAAAGGTTTAGGTCAAATATAAAATTTATTTCATGTGTGATTAAATAAAATTGGTGGTTCGGGGAAGGGGGATGTAAAATGAGGCATGAAAAGTTGAAATACTGTCGAAGCCTTAACAGTATTTCTTGCACATTAAGTCGTTATCTGATGATTGCTGGTAAGTTTTTGAAGTTGATAAGTAATTAAAATTAAATAAGCTAAGATTATTTAATATAGTTAAAAGTAAATTGATTAAAATTGTTAAATTATATTTAATGTAGTGAAGCTAAAATGCTAAAACAATGGATAAAAGATTAAATTACTTTTAATATGATCTTTGCATGCTGATAATTCTTTGTATGGTTTGCTACGTGATGGAAAGGGTTAATGTGATGAAAGGGGAGAAAAAAATTCTTCAGGCATCTACATATTTTGGAAATTACGAGCATTGGTAGGAATAACTTAGGAAGATATAAGTCTAGCCAGTGCTTACTTACAGCTTATTCATCAAAGTGGTTTAAATAAGTCCAAAAAAAAAGCACCACTACTCAAATTCCTAGGCATAAATCTCAAAAGATGAGGGGATATTTGCATTGCTAGAAACCAAAGGGGGGGCATTTACAGAAAAAATTCCCTTCAAATTCTCTCTGTTTCCTCGTCCCAAGCCAGCGCTCTCTCTCTGAGCAGAAAATGTCCGGAAGCGTTCTCTTCTTCCCGTCTACTATTTCCTATCTTCCCTCCAGCAAGAAGCTAATCTCACTTCCCTTATCCCATAAAGTCTTCCTTCCTTTTTCTCACCTCCATCATCAGCATCAAGTGGTGCTGAAGGAACAGCAGAACTCCTCTGCTGTGTTCTGCAGCTCGAACTACGAAGTGGGTGGTGGATATGCGGACACTGGGGATTTCGCTGCGACGGCTGCCGCTCTCGGACGCTTCTACGACGGAGAAGCTGGAGAAGAGAAGTGGGATTCTACCAAATATGAAATGCTCCTCAGGGGCGGGGAGCAGGTCACCTCCGTCCTCCAGGAGATGATCGACCTGGTAATTCTCATCTCCCCTCATATACCCACAAACCATCTCACGCACAAGCATTAATATATACATGTGGGCGGCTTGCAAATTGGAAGTTGGTTTTGCACCATTTGGGAAATGGATGCAGCTTGCTGACCAAACTGTAGATGATGTATGGAAGAAGAAAAGTATTCACATATACATCTGGGCCTGCAAATTGGAAGTTGGTTTTTTGCCATTTGAGAAATGGGTGCAGCGACCAAAATGTAGATGATGTGTGCGAGAAGAAAAACATTCATGTATGCATGTGGGCTAGAGAATGGGATGTTGGTTTTGTGCCCAAGGAAGCGGTTGCAGCTTGTTGCCCCAACTGTAGGCGATGGGTGCAAGAAGAAAAGTGGAATTGCTTGGAGAAGATGATACAAGCAGCTGATTTTGCAGAGTGTATATGGATCACCCAACTATTGTGTTTTTCCCATCTAGTTGGTATCTGCTCATTTGGATGGTTGGGATTGCTTGGTTAGTCTGCTTATGAATATGTGCTTCATTTTATAACCCATATTCGGATGGCCTGGAGAAGAATCAGCTACGTGTTCAAGATGGCTGAACTATCTTAGGTGTACAGCACCATAGATAGATTCGTACATGTGATGGTGCCATTTGCATGTTAAACTACCGTTCTATTGACAAGTTGACAAGGTCCTTGTTTGGCATACCTCTTTGGTGCCAAGAAGTCACCTTCTTGATGAGGGAAACTAATCTTGACTTTTGGATATGTTTCATAAAGTAGTGCTGCTTGAGAAGGGGAAACTTATGAACACCTTTTAATCTTTTGAAGACCCCTGAAAATGAAGCTTTACAAGAAGTTGCTAGATGGCTTCTCCAAAAGCCTTACATTATAATTTTTTTTTGGACCCTAAGGTCTATGTTAGTTAAAAAGGGCACATTTTACTAAACAACTTTAGTCAAAGATGCATGGTACAAATACTCAGTGAGGCTAGTTGGGAAGAGCTCTTCACAAAGTTCTTTTAACAAAGTCATACTTTCTGAAACATGCTTCTCAATGACCTATGCCAAATGGAACCAGCAAGATTTAGTACTTTTTTTTCATATGTTGGCTTACATGACAAATGCGTATTGATGTTGGTCATTTGTGAGTGTCCTGTATGCAGTTGGAGGATATGAGCATGGATGAAAAATCAGAGGCAGCAGCAGTGGAGTTAGTTACCCATGGAGTCATTGGGAAGAGAGTTGATGAGATGGAGGCTGGCTTTATGATGGCCCTTGATTATATGATCCAGCTAGCTGAAAAGGACAATGACGATGAGGTATTGTACAACCTATGTCAGTTTATATTTTATTTTTTAACTGCCGTTTCAACAGTGTGCAGACAAGTGTGAGATTTCAATAGCGGCCACAATTTTCTATTTGATCAAAACTTCATTTGAGTTGTCACAGAAAATGGTCATCTACACATTTTTGGATTGTCAAATATATAGTTTGCTGTTAAAGTGAACTTTAGATGTTGAATAGAAGTAGCATACCTTCTTTAATGAATATTTTCCCAGAGACTGTAGAATGTGCTGAATTTCAAATAGAATGGTGCCATGAACGAATAACTTTAGTATGCATTGATTGTTGTCTTTTGGAACCAGTGATGCTGTTGTTGAACATTTACTATCTAATTCACGGTTTTGCAACTTCATCACCTTGACATGCATCCTGAAAACTCATTGGTGGCCCAATCCAGTCACAAAGTTGAAGAAACTTTTGTGAGAGTAGACATAGTCCTTTGTAAGTAAGCAAAGGACTATGTATCAGATTTTTTTTTCTCAGAAATCTCACTTGTATCCACTTAACATGGAAATCAGATGGAAATTGACCAGATGCAGATTCACCAGTTGTCACTACTCTGGTTTTCTCAATCATGTTTCCAAGTTGGCCCCACCAAAGGGATATTTGGAGGCTGTTATTTGTAGATTTTCTTCTGTTTTCAGTGCTGGTTGCACTCTAAAGCACTGCATATGCAAAGCCAAATAAGAAATTGCCAAGTTTGGTTACACCCTTTAACAGTTTCTGTTGCATGCATGGCCATATTGAGAACCCAATGCACAAGGAGAAGCCTTGAGAAGTCTGTGACCCATTTGATCTTGTAGATGGAAAGAGTTGGATAATCAGTGGAAATTATTATATTGCATAATATAATGGAACAAGGTGGTAGGCATTTCACAAGCAGTTCCAATGAAACTTAAATCAAAAGAGGAATCTCTTTTCTACTCCTGTCAAATAAAAGAGCCCTGAATGAACTATAGCTATGTTAAGGCATTCCATGGTGACTTGGTGAGGTACTAATGCTCTCGATATATTGCCTTATTTGTTAATTCCATCTGTTGCTATCTGTGCTTCTGATCATATTTTATTTGTGCTTCATGCCATCTACCTTATCACCACCCATATACATTTTCTAGGAACAAAGCCAATGTCATCCTATTCAATTTGGATCCATTTCCAGCTATGAGTTGGATTTTTAAGATTGTTTGACCATTTAAATGTTCATACTGTTTTCTAATCCATGGTGGCACTCAATCTGGTGAGCTGTTTTTAACTTCCCATCATGGGCTGTTGTGCCACATGCTCTATTTTAGCAAAGAGTACAGGAATGAAATTGGTTCTATATTCTGTTAAGAAATAAGCATTTAAGCAGACCTATCCTCTATTTTTATTGTCTTATGTTGCCCTGTGATTGGATTTACATTGATCATCCTGCTTTTTTGTCCAGCGGAAGTCGCTTTTGGAGGTGATCAAGGAGACTGTATTGTCCCATCTTACCAAAAAGTGTCCCCCACATGTGAGGCCTTCCTTTAGGCATTTGTCATGACATTTCCTCATGAAGAGAAGTTTGTTCAATCATGATTGAATTTTAACCTTCAACATAACCATTCTGGTTGGGGAACAGGTTCAAGTGATTGGCCTGCTTTGTCGAACTCCCCAGAAAGAAAGCAGACATGAATTATTGCGCCGAGTTGCTGCAGGAGGTGGTGTATTTAAGGGCGAGAATGATTTAAAGGTTCATCTTCCAGGAGCAAATCTACTTGATATTGCTAATCAAGCAGATGATCTATTGGAGGTAACTATTCAGTATTTTTCATGAAAGATGTTATTAATGCTTTATGTTTTCTGCTATGGATTCAGCATTTAAAACATGTGAGGTTTTTCTGAACTTGATATTTCAGATGCATATGCAAAATCAATGATGCATGTTGTGATCATTAATATGGCCACTTCTACCATGAAATAATCATACAATCTTTGACTTGAGAAAAGACAATTTACAATCTGAGTTTGAGATCGTATCATTGTCAAATTTGGTTTTCAGTCTGTGTTCCTTGGGTTGGACAATGCTGTAGTTATTACCCTACATTAAGCATCTAAGGCAAAAATCTCGGGGCTTGTCTCAAGATGGCGTGGATTTTTGTTATTTTCTGTTCTCAAGTTCCAATTCATAGATTAAAAATTGAAGGATTGAGATGGTCCAAGCTGGAACAGTTCTCCATCATTGTCTATCTGTGATGGGCTGCATTATCTCAACAGTCTGGATTGCCAATCATGTAAGCATGTTTTGTCACAAGTTGAAGGATTGAATGTATTGTGAATATCCTCTGGTGAAGGATCTCACATGGTTCCTCACTATACATCTGATTTCCTCATTTTGGCATCCTTACTGTTTTAGCCTTCTTAATTTTGAACCTTGGCCTTCAAATCCTGAAAGCTATTGCAAAATGTTGCTTTCAATCACTTTAGTATCATGTCAGAAACTGTAATAGCTAGTTAATATATTGAATTTGACAATCATGTGTAAAATAAATGCTCCTCACTGCAACCTGTGAGAAACCCTAACATATTAGGTAGGGTCGATTCTGAATATTCCATGTCAAATATTGGAGGGATGCACTTGTACTTCATATCTATTTCAATTTGGACCATTGAACATTTTGTGTAACATATCTTCAACACAGTTGTGGTTTGATGAGCAAAGCAGTCTGATTCTTGCTGGTTCATGCCAATAGTTGCTTCACCCGTTGAATTGCGGGGCTTTTCCTTGATGCCATGTTGGCAGACTATGGCTGGAACTTATTTATTTGCCAATTATCAGAAAATAGTTCAGCTCACTTTATGGGGAATGAAAACTGTTTCAAGACACAGAAATAGAATTTGACATGAATTTATTGGGACTGTTTTCCAATGAGTGTAGTCATTACTGTCAATTTTCCAATTAGAGAAAGATGTTTCTCCTGCATACCTACTTCCTTTAGATGAGTCCAACATTGAACATGCCATTTTATGAAATTTTATTTATTATTTTCAAGTCAAGGTCCTAAATTCATTTTTCGCAACCAATGCAGACGATGGAAACTCGGAAATCAATTCCAGATCTGAAGCTTCTTGCAAGACTTGTTTTAATCAGGGAGGAAGCCCGGAATATGATGGGTGGCGGAATTTTGGATGAAAGGAACGACCGTGGCCTGAGCACACTGCCTGAGGCAGAGGTCTGAATTTTGTATGTTTTCTGCCTTTTCCTTCACAAAATATTTACATCCACTGGTGAACAAAAACAAATTGTGAAAATTGTTAGAAATAATGATCTCTCTCTCATCTTGTCAACCTATCATGAACAGAAAATAGTGTACATTATGTACACATTTTGATGGGGATCCCCTACTTATAGCCATTCCTTTTTAGATCTGCATGCACACTTCAAACTGGAACTATAGAAATTATGATATTTAAAATCCTGAAAGTGATGGTGGATGCATGCCACACAAACAGGGTTTTATTGGACGCCATTATCATTTTCTATAATCATCATATTGCACACTATTACCATCTTACTGACATAAATTGGGTTAGAGAAAAAGAATAGATGGAAATAAATGCACATCTTGACAGTATTGCCTTGGCATTTTTCATAAATCACTAAGGGTGTGTTTGGGCAGTGGCAAAAGATAGGAAATGTATAAGAAAAGTGTAAAAGAAATATAGGGTGATGTCAGTGATAAAATGAATAAAGATAAAATAGATATGGTTTTGAATGGTAAGTATGAACAATAATTAAAAATATAGATAATAATGAGAAAACGTAGCTTTGTTGGATTAGGGAAATGTCACATCAGAGGAAAGGAAAGGTTTTTACACCCTTTTACATGGTGTTTCTAAACACATCTAAGAGAAAGTAATAAATTTTGTTTAGACTCAAGGAATCATAAAACATTCATAAATCTCACAACTTTCTAACTACTGCAGTTGTTTGGAAGCATTTATATAGAAAATGCCTATAGGCTTTACATAAAATGGCCATAATTTTTCAAAGAGTGTTGGATTTGTCTAATCTTGGGGCCATTGGAAATTTAATCCAATCAATTATCAAAGATGACTAATTTTAGTCTACAAATGTTGTCTGCTACCTAAAAATTAGTCTATAATAAAATATAAAATCATTCAAATTTTCAAGACCTAATTAGGGCCAAAAAATACTCAGATCTCATTGATAATATGACTCTGATGATTTCTTCTTGGAAATCCTCAAATGCAAATTGGTCATCAATGTGATCAGATTGATCTAATTAGGGCCAAAAAAATACTCAGATCTCATTGATGCTAAAATTCTTATGATTTCTTCTTGGAAATCGTCATAATGCAAATTGGCCATCGATATGATCAGAATGATCATCAGACCATAGATTTGGTCAATATCATCAACATAGACCATCTTAATGGTTGGATGTGTCCTAACTTTTGATATCAGAATGATCATCATTTCTCTGCGATGTGTCTGAGCAAATCTTCCACTGAAATGCAGGTGAATTTTCTAACCAAGCTTGTTGCTTTGAGACCTGGAAAGGCTGTACAAGATATGATAAAAAATGTGATGCAAGGAAAAGATGAAGGTGCTGACAGATCTGGAAAGGATGAGGAAGATGCCAGCAGTGGTCATAGAAAATTGGGTGGAATTGCAGGCAGAGTTAGTTCTATTTCACATTATAACTTGAGTGAGCAGTATTCAAGATAAATGTTCAAGCAGTTTATGGAGGGCTAGTTTGAGGAGACAATTCATGATGCCTAAGCTGCCTGACCTGCCTGATATGATTGCTGTCATTGATCAGAAATTGCCCGCTATTAGTGTGACCAGGCCTTTAAACAAGCTACCCCACTCCATGTGGCCCTGTGTTTTGAATATTAGCCAAACCGCCTCTTTTAATGCCTAAACGTCAGTTGTTTATTACACCAGCTGCACTGTATTTGGGCAGAGTATTCAAGGAAAGTTCTGTGTGATGAAGATGGCCATTTTCTCATATGCACTGAATTGGCATTTGTGCAATAATCTGCCTCTTCAAGCTAGCCTTGTGGTGATTGTCCTTGACATCCCATGTTTTTCCATGTTAAAATGATTTTTTACTTCAGTGACACTTCAGTTGCCTATTGTTATATTCGTTGTTGTTGCAGGGCAGTGTCACTTGTCGTAAACCACTCCCTGTCCGCCCTGGGATGTTCCTTGAGACTGTTTCCAAGGTAGTATTTTTCTTTCATTATTTTGTAGTACTTACATTTTTATTGAGTCAATGAAAAAAAGTGAAATAATTGAGTGGGAAACAGTGTCAGCCAGCTGAGTTATGGCTTATTATTTAGACTCATTGAATTTTTTTTACTTGGGAACTTGTAAAAGTTCCCTTTGTGCCCAGTTTGCATAAGTGGGGCCCATGGGTTCACGTTCCCTATTGTTGATGTGCTGGGCAGCACTTTGAAATCTCCAAGATGGTAAAATCTTAACCCTCAAAAAGTTGTGGCCAGCACTGCTTGTACTAAAGAATGCATGAAATACACTTGTTCAATTGAAAGAAAACCTAAAAGGCTTAACGGGCAAGGGTCTTTTCTTCTCATGTTGTGAAACTTTTGGTTTTCGAGTCATTAGCAATGAACCATGATGTTTGTCAATATTCGCATGTTTACTAACGAATCTTCTATTCAACAAATATGTGCGAGAACCTGCATTTTATACCATTTCCTGTATTTTGTGGTTGCTAGGTATTGGGAGGCGTCTACTCCGGAAATGTATCTGGAATTACAGCTCAGCATCTAGAATGGGTAACCATAAGTTTCTACCTCAAAACTTTATATATTTCCAGTGAATGTATTTGAGATGAATGGCTTCCCCCCCTATTTGACATGCAAACCACAAAATGCCAAAGAATTACCTAATTCCACGTCAGGGAATGCTTATGTTGGAACTCTCCATCCGCATATGGTTCTCAGACTAGTAGGCCTAGCTGGCAGTGGCATTTGTGCTGGAAAGCACCTGTTACAATTCATGCATGCACACTTCTTTGCCAGCCTCGTGTTTTGTTTGAATGAATCAGAATCAGCTTTTCTCATGTTTCTTCTCCCTTGCAGGTTCATCAGAAGACTCTCCAAATTCTTCAGGAAATAGCATTTTGACTGTGCCTGAAGACATTCTGTGACCCATTAAAACCATCTTACTATCTTGGCTGGCAGATGCTGCAAACTGAAAAAGCAATAGCGGATATGTCTGGAGATGTGTAAATTTTGTATCGTGATGCATGAAAGAGTTAGAACCTTGTTCAATAATTAGGCGGCAAACTGTAAACAGAAGCAAAGAAATCCATTTTTGTTGCAGCAGGATCCTATCCTTCACATTCCACATTTGATTGTTTTCTAGCTGGCGCCTGCCAAAGGTCAGGAACATCTTTTACCCTATACCTTCTCTCAACCCACATCATTTCATGCAACTGAAGTCTCAATCTCTGGAGTTTTTGGGGCCACCTGTAACAGTATCATGTCTTGATCTGCATTGAATTGCAGCTTCTCGAGGGAAATTATCATCATCATCATAGATATGATATTTGGTTGCATGTAAACGTGTAAGGGATATTCTCATGCGAAATCTCGAAGTTTTCATACGCCCGATGTTCCAGTGAAATCCAAGCTAACCATTGAGAAGAAAGTATGATTATTTCAATATCTTTTAAAATAATAATTTTATAACCCCATCTTCTTAGCCAACAAAACTAAATGTCAAATTGTTATTTTGAAAAGATGAGGTGGTATAGTTAAAAAAGAAGAAGAAGAAGAGTTAAATTGTCTTTTTAAAATTATGAAGATATTATAGTAATTTAAATTCTCATAAAAATATTGGTGGGTGAAACATTGAATCTTCAATGATATTTATTACAAAAAGGCCGAATATGCAAAGTTCATAAATTTTTAGATTTAAATACAAAATATTCCAAACTTATGATGGGGCCAATGTGCCAACAAGTAAAACTCAGAGGGCCATTGTGCAAATCATGCTCTTCAAGATCCACGTGGGAAAAGGCCTATAAACCAGATGGACGGCTAGAAAAGCGCTAGCGGCACTTGTGCATTCCACGGGCGCACGTGTGGGAATTTTGCTTGCGGGCTTTTACCGCTCTTGGATTTCATTTGCTTTCCCTTCCTTAGCAAACGCGCCACTCACAGCAGCAGAAATCGTGAAAACGGAAGCGAATCCATCCAAACACGTATCCAAGTAAGCCAAAATCCTCCATTTCGGATTCAGCTCTAAATTCTCTCTTCTGGGTTCCTCTCAATAGGCTCCGGAAGAGAAAGATACGAAGAAAAATGTGATTTTGTCTCGTTGGTATGTCCAAAGGATTGAAATTGCAGTGGACAGAGCTCGATAGGGTGCGAGGTTGGAATCTTCTGTACCTTTGTTGTGATTATTTTCCCCCTTCTTTTGCGAGCCCAACTTTGCTTTACTTGTCTCAGATTGAGAAAGTGCGAGCTGTCGTTGTTTGGATTTTGCTGCTTTGGTGGTTGGATGTGTTTGCGGCCACTGTATTTTGTATTTCTGTCACTAGTTTGATGAGCTTCCTGTTATCCTCTTGCTGTAAGCTTGCACTAGTTGGGGTTTTGCTGCTCCTGAGTTGGCATCGAGCTTGATTAGTTTGAATTTTTTTAGTTAGTCAGCATTTGGTTGCTCTATTAAATTGCATTGCAGTTACTGGTTTCATGAAGTGGCTCTGACCCGATTCCAGTTCCTTCTCAAAGTTGGAATAGGAACAAATATGAGAGCTCTAGTGGTTTGAATTTGTGCTGCGTTGCTAGTTAGGCAGCTTTTAGATGCTCGATCAAATTGCATTTCAATTACTAGTTTGATCAATTGGTGGTGATCAAATTGCAGTTACCTTCTTAAAGTTGTGAGAGTAAGAGCTGTTGGTTGTTTGGTTTAATGCTGCTTTCTACTTAATCCGGATTTTGATGCTCTATTAAATTGCATTGCAGACACTAACTTGATGAACTGGTGACCACCCATTTGCAGTTGCTTTGTCTTAGCTGTGATGCCTTGCCTTATAAGGTGGAATTGGAGTGAATATAGTTGCCAACATGAAGCCAATTCCAATTCAAGCTGATTGTGCATGTGAACATGGATTTTGCTTCATGATCTTTGTTAATCTTTGTCGATTGTTA
>JAYJMB010087836.1:0-20546 GCA_036873735.1 Pouteria campechiana
AAATGGTAGATCAAGAGGGGAGGGGGAGGGGGAGGGGGGGGGGGGGGATGAATTGAGCTTTCAAAAATTTTGGCCAATAACTTGAGAAGTGTGCTTAAAATAAGAGGAAGTAAATTTCATAGCATAAGCACACAAGATTTTATAGTGGTTTTGTGTGGCTTGAAAATTTTGTAGCAAGTAGACTTGTATTACAGCAGGTAGATTTACCTTACATCCTGACTTGGGTGGTGTATGTGAGTAGAAATGGAAAATTTGGGATAAACATGGGTGATGAACTAGGTGTTTTGATGATAGAAAAGAAAATGGTAGCTTAACTTGTGAATAGCAGCATTTTTAGGGTTGCAAGCGCATGAACTTCAATGCACCACTAGAGCAATATGGAATGGGAGGTTATAATGCTCCACCTCTCCCATCCCATTTTCAAAATCCTCATTCTAGCCATTTGACTTGCTCCCAAGCTCCCAAATTTAGGGGAAATTTTAGGAAAGAGTGTGGAATCGCTAGTAGATTGAATACCCGATATACTATAACACTCTAGCTTGAAGAAAACAGATTATGGAGTGAGTTAGAGCAATAAACAACTGATAGAAAATTGGGTGTTTAGTGATCCAACCTAGTTTAGTGAAAATCAAGTGAAGAAAATTGCAGGTAAGTTGTTTCTATTAACAGTTAATGTATTTTACTAAGTAAATGCATTAAAGTTCATCCCATAAGTTAAGTTCTGCATTGTTGGATGTTGGGAATGGAAGAAACTATGAACTTAGGGATGTAATGAATGTTGATGGCTTATTCGGATGTGTAATCATGAGAATTTATTAGCTTTGTAAGTTGGACTGGAAATTCTAATTATTATATAGTTGTAAACCTAAATTTGTAAACTACCTACAAGGTGTTTGACGCAAGGGCAGTTAGAAACATGCGATCAGAATCATATTTATTATTAAGTCCCTAATGACCATTTAAGTAGGATTTGATCAGTGGTAAGATAGTATTAAAGGGGGGTAGTGCCATGAGCTGGAAACGTAAACAGTATTGGTTATTTTAAATGAATTGCAATTTCATTTAAATAATTAGAGCTTATGCAATTTGAATGTAGAAGCTTTAAACTAGGAGATTGATTCTGAAAATACAAAGCTTTGAGCTTAAGTGGAGTGCTTGATAATAAGGTAAGCAGGTTATTTTCTTGATGTGATTAAACTAAACTTTGTAACTATTATGTATAACTTAACTTGATCTTAGGTGGTGTTCTTGTGTATTATGCTTTGTTAAACATATGAATGGTGTGGCAAGAAGTTTGGAAACAAAAAGAATAAGGTATGGATGATGATACTATATTGAGGATGAAATACATAAAAATGCACATGAGAAGAGGTTAAGTTATTGCTATTATATGTTGTAATGCATGAATTTAATCAGAAATAATGGCTGCATTGCATTATGTAAATGGGTGATATCAGCATATGTATGATTGAATCACAAGATAGGTGTGGAGAATGGAGAAGAATGAAGAATTAAAGGAGACGAAAGGTAAGGAAAACAATGGAGTATAATAAAAGGGGTCCATAGGGCAAGCTACCAAGGAGAAAAAGGGGCAGCAAGCATGAGGCCGCGATGCTTAAGAAAAAATGTGCATGAGGCTGGGCCACCGAATCTGGCACCAATTTTGCTGGACAAAAGCTAACCAGGCAATGTGGCTGGCTTTGTGGCGTTGGTCCCAAAATTTTGTGGATTTTTTTTAATGTTTGTTTTATGTTATTTTAATTATACATTAATAATGGACTTGTTTGAGTTTTAGATGAGATTATCCTTAGATGATTTGGGGGTAATTTTGATGATAGTGAGGTAGAAATAGTATATTATAATAAATAGTTGAATGATATTGAATTGAATTATTTGAGTGAAAAGAATACTTGATGAATGTATGTGTTTTTGGGTTTATTAAGTTTAGTATAATTTGAGTTTAGCAATTTGAATAAGAATAGGTATGCTTTAAGATGGATGCTGTATAAAATATAATTGTATGCATTTATATTTGGATGCCTACTGGGATGGGCCACTTAGTTGTGGCTGAG
Organism: Pouteria campechiana; assembly: GCA_036873735.1. NCBI lineage: Eukaryota > Viridiplantae > Streptophyta > Magnoliopsida > Ericales > Sapotaceae > Pouteria > Pouteria campechiana. The sequence continues at coordinate 2,073 of JAYJMB010087836.1, forward strand.
TCCACTTGATTCATGGTGGAATCCACTTTGGTTGTGGCAGAGTCCACTTTGGTTGTGGATGAGTCTACTTGGATTTGTGGCTAAGTCCACTTAGTTATCACTGAGTCCACTTGGGTTGTGGCGTAGTCCACTTGGGTAGTGGCTATGACCACTTGGTTAGTGACCTCCTAGGCTTGGTATCTATTGGTAATTGACAAATTATCATGGATGATAAAAAATGATTAGTAGCGTCTTAACTGGACATTCATAGTTCTGATTATGTTGTTGACTGCTTGATAGTAGTTCCATTGCATGTGTGAGATTATTATCTTTATATACATTTCATTAATTATTGATTACTTGCGTACCTGCTTACTGAGTTGCTTGGACTCACCTAGTTTTATTATGTTTAGTTTTAGTTAACAGGCCAAAAGACATAGCCCAACGAGAGGTTGGAGCACAAGAGGGGGATAGGTAGTGATGTTTAGAGTTCTTTATCTTTTATCATATTTTGGAATTTATTAAAAATGTAAATTTATGAGTTATAACAATAATGTAAATAATGTAGATCTAAAAGGGTAGGAATAATGATAATGGGCGTGTCATTTCTTTAGTAGGATAGGTATGTTTTTCCACACTGCTTTTATAATCTGACTATGGTTTTGGAGCATTTGTGGGTATGAATGATTGTATATAGGTTTAAGAAGGTAAGTTCAGGGGAGCCTCTGGCCATGGGTCCTCCTGCTATTGCCTTAGTAATACTTGAGGATGGCATGGCTCCACTTCTTTGAGTTAGTCTCCTCTATTGATCTCAGGTTCCACTAACACTTTGATCAACCTGATCAAATACACTTTGGTTTTCAAAGCTCATCAACTAACTCGCTAGTTTTTAGAGTTCACCAACTTGTACACTTTTAGCAAGTTCTACTTGCTTTTCTTAATGCATAAACAGGTAAGCACCCTGCTTGCTTTAATGGATACTAAAAAGAAATGTATAGATTAGTTCCTATTACTTAGGTAGATTTGTACAAAAATTAAAAGCTTAAATAAATGAACAAAGTAAGCAATAAAGATGTATGTATCAAGCTCCTTGAAAGTGAAGCAGATCCGGCTTTGAATGCTTTGACAATGTTGAAGCAGTTAGAGTTGAAGAAGATGTTGAATGCTCTTGTAAATGCTTTAGTTAGAAATTTCTCTTTTTCTCTATCTTTTTGTTGTTTTGTGTGTTGCTTTAATTATTCTTTTATAAGCCGTGAAAGACATTATAGTCATTGCTACCTTTTGCAATTTTTTCAAGAATTTGGTAGATTGTGTATGACTTTTTATATGTTGTTTGACTTTAGAACTTCTGAGATAAGTCTTCAGAAATTCTGACGTTGTCTTATTATTAGTTACTTTAGATCTTCCTTTTAGTAGAGTTTTTGAAGCACCTCTTCAAAATTTCCTACATTAAGTTTAGGTTTCAAATGTGATCAACGATCATATTTTCTCTTCTGAAGATCTTTTGAAGGTTGAATTCAACCTATGATATTATTTTTGATTCTTAGCTTTTCGAAGTTACATCTGATGACCTTCTGTACTACTTCAGAAAATCTTCTGATAATATTCTGAGTTCGAAAACTTCTTTTGAGTGTATCACTATTAAAGATCTTCTGAGACATCTCTGAGACTTGGAAGCATTTCTGAAGTTCTTCTGATGAACTTCTAGTTGCAAAGTCGACATTCCGTATTGCTTTTGATAAGGTTCTGAGTGTAGATATTTCTTTTGAACTTATTCTATACCATGATTATTTGAATTTTGAATCATCTCTGAGCCTTGGAATATTTCTAAAGTTCTTCTGACGAACTTCTGAGTACCAAAATTTTCTCTGAAGTAGAGCATTTTACTTTTGACATGTTTTTTAGAGACCAAGGAATGCTTCTAAACTACCTCTGAAGTGTGAACTACTTTAGAGTTAATTCTTAGGATTATGCTTTGTCTCTGAAAAAGGTACTGACTTATTTCTGAAGAGGTTCTAATGTAGTTTTGAATACTTCTGAACTTCTAAGCTTCATGCCTTGTCTCTGAAGGGATTCTGATTTATCTCTAAAGTATTTTTGAATATTTTTGAATTTTTTCTAAGTAATTTTTACTTGAACATTCTTTTTAAATTATCTTCTTTTGAAGACTTCATGTGATAAGCTTAAAATTAATGTTGTTTATTGCTTGCAATTACTCTCCTTAATCTGTTTTGATATATAAATGCTATATTACTTGGAAAGAAACTTGTTAGTACCTTAATTCTTCACTTATTTATTTGTTCATCATCAAAACTTAGTTATTTAATTACATTCATCATCAAATTCAAGCTTAGGAGAGAGTTTAGACTTAACATTCTCGCCCTTTTTGAAGATGACAAAGCATTTGAGTGATAAACCTTTCATAAAAATGTATAGAATATGCAATGTGCTTCTACTAACTTAGTGGGGCTCCACCTGAATGGTATGCTCCCCTTGAATGTATACACTTTGTTATTTTGATATCACTTTAGTTACTCTGATATTTCTCCCCTTAGTTACTCTGATATTTCTCCTATTTCTTCTCCTTTTTGTTATAATCAAAAGGACTAAAATGTAAAGATCAACCAGGTGAAAGAGAATGAGAAAGAAATTATAATAAGAAGGAGTTGTACATATATGATAATAATTGCAAATAGATGTTGTATATAAGCAATTTATTTGATTTATCCATGGAATGATTTTTTTGAATCTATGTAAGGCAGGTGTTATTTGATACTGACTTTATCTGTAGAATATTTATTTGGTTACCTATTGAGGATTCAACGTCATTGCTTCAAATATGCTTTCTGGTTTCTTTTCAAAGTTTCAATGTCATCCTTTCTGAGCATTGTTGTCTTCTTTCAGTGTAGTGGATCTCCTTGCTGATGTATTCTCTGTATATGCTATCCACTATATTTGAGTTATTTCCTTGTATATCATTTATAAATCTGTAATACTTGAGAACACAAGTGTCAGTACTATAAGTATTCACTCATATGTTGTTGCTTATCATTAAAACTTGGCTGTTTGTCATATATACCATTTGGTTCGACAAATTGTGCTTTTAAAAATTTTGGCCAATAACTTGAGAAGTGTGTTTAAAATAAGAGAAAATAAATTTCACAACTCAAGTACACATGATTTTATAGTGGTCGGCCCTTCCTGGGTTCCTATTCACCTTCCTTGAGTTAGTCTCCTCTATCGATCTCAGGTTCCACTAATACTTTGATTAACCTGATCAAATACAATTATTTTTCTAAGCTCACCAACTAACTCATTGGTTTTTAGAGTTCACCAACTCATACACTTTCAGTAAGTCCTTCTACTTGCTTTTCTCAATACATAAATAGCAAGCATCCTGCTTGCTTTAATAGACAGTAAAATGAAATATACAGATTAGTGTCTCTTACTTAGGTCATTTTTTATAAAAATTAAAAGCTTAAATAAATGAACAAAGTAAACAATATGGACGTATTATCAAGCTCCTTGAAAGTGAAGGAGATCCGGTTTTGAGTGCTTCGATAATGTTGAAGTAGTTGGAGTTGAAGAAGATGTTTAATGCTCTTGTAAATGCTTGAGTCAGAAATTTCTCTTTTTCTCTATCTTTCTATTATTTTGTGTGTTATAATAATCATCCTTTTATAAGCTATGAAGGAGATTATAATCATTGCAACTTTTTATTTTTTCAAGCATTTGGTAGATTTGGTATGACTTTTTTACATGTTGTTTGGCTTTAGAACTTCTGAGATAAGTCTTCAAAAATTCTGACATTGTCTTATTATTAGTTACCATTAGATCCACCTTTTATTAGAGTTTTTGAAGCACCTCTTTAGAATTTCTGAATTAATTTTAGGTTTCAAATGTGGTCAACGGTCATATTTTGGCTTCTGAAGATCTTCTGAAGGTTGAATTCAGCCTCTAATACTCTTCTTGATTCTTGGCATTTTGAAGTTACCTCTGATGGCCTTCTATGTTACTTTTGAAATTTTTTTGATAATATTCTAACTTCAAAAACTTCTTCCGAGTTTATTTTGTGTCACTATTATTGATCTTTTGAGACATCTTTGAGACTTGGAAGCATTTATGAAGTTCTTCTGATGAACTTTTGATTGCAAAGTTGACACTCTGTATTGCTTCTGATAAGGTTCTGAGTGTAGATATTTCTTCTAAACTTATTCTATACCATAATTATTTAATTTTTGAAGCATCTGTGAGCCTTGGAATATTTTTGAAGTTCTTTTGATGAACTTTTGAGTATAGAAGTTTTCTTTGAAATAGAGAATTTTACTTCTGACTTATTTCTGGAGACTAAGGAATGCTTCTGAACTACCTTTGAAGTATGAGATTGCTTTGGAGTTAATTCTGAGGATTGCGCTTGTTCTCAGAAAAAGGTGCTAACTTATTTCTCAAGAGGTTCTGAAGTAGTTCTGAATATTTTTGAACTTCTAAGCATCATTCCTTGTCTCTGAAGGGATTATGATTTGTCTTTGAAGTACTTTTGAATATTTCTGAATTGCTTTTGAGTGATTTTTACTTGAGCATTCTTTTTAAATTATCTTCTTTTGAAGGCTTAATGTGATAAGCTTACAATTAACATTGCTTATTGCTTGCAGTTACTCTCAATTTGCTTTTATATATAAACATTGTATCACTTGAAAAGTAACTTGTCAGTCCCTTAATTCTTTACTCATTTGTTTATTCATCATCAAAAATTAGTTATTTAATTACATTTATCATCAAAATCAAGCTTAGTAGAAGGGTTATACTTAATAAAAAGTAGTGCAAAGACAACAAAGAAAGGGTGAAGGAGGAGACAGAAAAATGAAAAAGAAAAAGTGCTTAATTGAGTAATCTCTCTCAAGAAAAGATTTCCTCCAAGATATTCAATCTCCATCGAGCTAAAAGGCAATATGCTTACAAGCTTCATCGTCATCAACCTTTTGGAGTACTGATATCATTTGCGCCTCATTGAGTATCTATTTTATCTTACTAAATTTGCGTACAAATCAACCTAGTATGAGAGCTAAATTATTGTACCACCTTATTGTAGTTTATTTGCCTTATGAGTTTCTAATGAGCTCGAGAAAACTAGACTGTATGAATTATTGGTGCATTTTGAAAAACCATTAAATTTGCTAGTGATCTAAGCAACCAGTGAGTTTCCTAGTGAATGAGTGAAAATCGAAAGAGTGCTGGTAGCACTAGTTATGCCCCTTGGATTTGGAATCCAGAAGATTGCTGGGAGCATTGGTTATGCCTACTAGAGCAGATCTAGAAGAGTACTGGGAGAGTTATTGTAATTCAATAATGAGTGATAATGGAACCTAAGGCACAAGGAGAGTGTGCTCTTGGAAGAGTAGAATTGGGAGCTTGCTTGAACCACTATAAAAATCTATTGTGTCATGTGCTACTTGATTTAACTTCTATTTTGTTGTAGCATGATAATTTTTATTTGGCTATAATTTTTATCTTCTCAATTCACCCATCCCCTCTTAAGCCACTAACTAAATGGGACCAACAACAAGTATGGAGGAAGATGATGTTATGACTTGTTTTTAATTTAAGGGAAAATAATAGAAAGAGGGGGAGAATTGAACCTTTTAGAGCTGAACTTAAATTTTTTTTGGAATATAAAATTGAACCATTGAAAATGTGGACTGTCTTAGCATATGAGCAGAAATGAAACAATTTCCCCAAGGTTATTAAAAAAGATAAATGGGGAGATTTTACTTAGTTCATTACCATGTTTTTACTGTCACAAGTCATCGAGTTTGTTATTATCAAAAAGGGGGAGAATGTTGAGTCTAGACATGTTTTTACTGTCACAAGTCATCGAGTTTGTTATTATCAAAAAGGGGGAGAATGTTGAGTCTAGATGTGAAGTTTTGATGACTACAAAACTTGTATATGCCTTGAATTTATGATAATAAAGTTTAGCTAAGATTTCTAGTGATAGAGGAGTCCCATAGAGGAGATGAGAAGGGCTATAGAGGTTTATTGGGTCCGTTAGAACCGTATTTACACATAGGACTAACATAGGAGATCATAAAGGAGTGCACCTAGGTGACAGAGGTCTGTCACACTCGTTGCCTAGTTGGGCATTTTGAGCTACATTGATAGAGTTTTCAACAAAAGATTTATAAATCCCATAAAAGTCTATTGAGATCTCTACAATGGTGATATCTTGTAGATGAAAGCTATAGAGGAGACCATAGAGTTCTTTAGGCCCATTAACATCAACAAAGGATTTCAACAAAGGAGAGTAAACAATGTTATAGGTCTATCATTGTAACTGTAAAAAACTTAAGAGTACATAGGTCTATCATTGTAATTATCAAAAAATCAAGAGGCATTGTAATGACTAGTTTTCAATGTTCTTCTTCCAAATGGTCATGAACCTCTTTGAAATATATAAATACAAATTCCAATGAAGAGAGAGGATTTTTGAGGGTTTTAATAGCTAAAAATAAAGCATTCCCAAGAGATCTGATAAGCTTCCAAGTGTATTCACTCCATTGAGCCTCAATGTTCAACAAGCTTCAAGCAAAATCAAATCCAAAACTAGATGAGTTTGAATCACTTTGTATTCATTGAGTAATTCTTACCCTTAAGCTTCTATTTTACTATCTTTATTTGTATTTTGGGTTTTTTACTACCAAGGAAGAGGATCCTTGTAGCAGTATTGTTAGGGAATCATAACACTGGATAAATGAAAATAGTTAGCAGATTTGCCATGTCAGGTTCCACCCTTGACAAGAAACTTATCACAAGTTTGATCCTTCTTTCTATAGTCCTAGAAGGCACTACTTGGAACCAAAAGCTTTTTTGGAAGGTTTCCTAGTAGGATTTGGAGACGTATCTATATATAACTCCTTTAGAATTGAAGCACATCAATCTGGAATCCTCTTAACATATGGGCACCCATATGATCGCATCTATCCCTAGCATGCGACAAATAGCACCAACCCAAGCATAACTATAAAAAGACCAGGCAAGAACCTCTGTAACACCTGGGGTGTTAAAAATGAGGAAAAAACATTTTTGCATTTTAGTATAGTGAGGAACTGATGTGATAAACAAGTGTTTTGCAAAGAAATTGCTATGGAAATTGAACTGTACAAATAGAATGGTCCCATTAGTAGTTCTTGAGTGAAATGGACCCAAGTAGTGATTTTGAGTAAAGTCATGTTTATAACTTGAGTGACTAGTGAAGTATGATTATTATGGGTAATATGATATGTACGAGACATTGAATTAAAATCTTAAGATGGTTTGTAGTTTGGAACTATTGAGTTGAATATTATGTAAAAAGAATTCAATAGGTGAGTTTCATCAAATCGTAGAAATCATGAATAGCCTTATAAGATGTTTGAGGTGTTCAAAATCTGCTTATGTGGATATGGGTAGAGTTTGGTCCATGAATTCTATAAATTTCATCATTGTGAGCTCTATAAAGGCAATAAGAAGAAAAAGAACTCAAGTAGTGAATTTGAACAAAAGCTTGTTCATGATTTATATGAATGGCCTAAAATAATCATCATATGTATTGTAATGTGTGTGAAATATTGGTTTGAGCATTGAATGCAATTTGGAATGAAAATGGCCTATGGAGTTATCTATAGCAGAAAAAGTTGACAAAAGAACTAAGTAGGTGATTTTTGGAAATTGACCTCAAATGAGGTGATGAATAGCATGAACATGTTTCATTTCATGTATGTAACGTGTGAAGTGATTTTTGAGACAATTGGAAGGTTTTATATGAAATGGGACTATGAGTGTATTTTTAGAAATGGAGTGAGGATTTTTATGTATTTAATTGTGATCTCATTAGGTACATATGTCATGATTAAAGAGGGGACACAGAAATTTCATGCAGCGTCATGGTTTCAAAAGAGGGAAAATTTTGGGCATCTAGCAAATCTATGAAATGGCACAAAAATCCCATGTCGTGGCATATAAATTTCATGCCGTGGCACAGCTTTGATGGTGAGTTGGAGCACTAAAAAAATTTGACTTTTTAAACATTGTTCCATCCCCTTTTTCTTATTTCGTTCTGTTTTTCAGTCTTCCCACGTCCCAAACCCATGCCTAGCCCCATTATGCCCCATCTCATGCCATTTTTGCTAGGAAATTACCTTATCTAAATTGAAAATCACTTGATCTCCCATTTGAATCCGAGTTTAAGCCATTTCAACTGTAGAAAATGAAGGAAGATCCATTTTCCTATAAGTGGAAGGAGCTAATGGGGGCTTTGGGCTTGGATTCTTATTCGTGGATGGAAGCCATGTTTGGATTTCATGGTAAGTCATTTTTCCCAACCGAATTTGTGTTTTTTGGTTAGTTAGGGTTTTTTGGAATTTTGTGAATAGTGGATTTGGAGAGATTTCATGGTTTATGGATAATTGCCATGGAAAAAAATGATAAATGACTTAATAATAATGGTTTTGGAAATGAGTTGGGCATAGGAAATCATGCTTTAGTCTAAGCTAGGGTTTTGTGAATAGTGACTTTTGGGGAAAATGATGGGATTTGCTACTAAAATCATGGGGGAAATATACAATTCATGTATTATAAGGGTTTAGAACTAGGTTAAGACTCAAAAAGTTGGTTTTGAACATGGCTTAAGTAATGCTAAAAAGGGATTTGATGTATAAAGTGGCTAAGTAGTTAATTGACCAAGCTAATGGCCTAATAAGCTTTTTTCCTTGGTTAATTACATGTTAATTATGTTATGTGATGGATATGTAGTACTAGAAATGACTGGATGGCTTTTGGTTAATGTTAGAGTGCAGTTATGCACTTGAAAAGTACATGGAGCTATCAATGATATGTGAATCGAATAGGATACTTGAAAATCATAATTCAGTGCTTAGTTAGCAAGGACTTTAAGTTGCTTTTATAAGTAAATTAAGTTATTGTTTGTATAGGATCACCGGAGTACTGAAAGGAATGGAAAGGTATGGAATTTGAAGCATAATGAGGTAAGTAGGCTTGTACCTTGTGAATGCATGATTGGATAGGGGTATGAATCTCCCATTTGTTTGTAATCCAGGCATTTATGTTTTGGTTAAGGATAGTGGCTATAATATACTTTGTTAAAGTCAATACTTTCTCGGGATAGTAAGTATCCCTTGATTAAATTAATTAGCATTTGGTTTATAATATAGTTATGTGATTGTTAGGAACAGAGAATGTTTCGTATCATTGTGCTTTATGATCATTATTCTTGTGTATAGATGTCTAAATATGAGGGATCAAGAATATCCCATCAAGATATACGTGAATTGTGTAAATTGATAAATGATATACTAAGGGAATGCTGGATTGGTTAGGGGATAGTAAATATTCCCTTATATTTATTATATAAATGCCAATGTGTGTATGAATAGAATGGAAATCATTCTATGAATTGTATTGCCATAATGTTATGAGATGGCATGGTATGATTGCATTGTAGCTTTCATTTGTTTGAGTTAAATCATATGTTTTTGACTAATTATTGTTCGATATTTCTACCTACTTACTGAGTTGCTCAGACTCACGCCTTCTTATTTAAATTTTTAGCTAGCAAGTCAAGTAAAGAATTTCAACTGTGGGTTGGAAATGTATGATAAAGATTGAAGAAATATTTTGTGGTATGATTGATTTGGGAATGTAATCCCATTGATTATTTATGTATTATAAAACTGTATAAATGTATTGAATGATTTCAAGTGATGTATATATTGTAATATATGGATAGACCTATATAATCCTAATTCTATACATTGCCATCATGATTCACCCCAGTCTTGAGCAGCTGTGAGATTGTGGAGGTTGGTTGTGGCATTTGTGGGAATATGGGAGTGTGAAATAATGTAATGCCTCACCTTCATGGGCGCTACTTCGGTAGTAACAGGAGAAACCATGACCAGAGTCTCCCCTGTACTCATCTATTTTAACTTGTATATCCATTTATAACAATTCACATATGCCCAAAATCAAGGCCTGTATACTACATCACAACATAATCTTATACCATCACTAACACTTATATAGGCCAAAACTTTAGCCACCCTATAATGGCAGAGTGTGGAAAAACATGTGCTCCATACTATAATAATGACATGCAAGTTATCATGATTCATACATGCTAAATTTACATTAATTACATCACCAGTACTTCTCATATATAACATTTTATAATACATTCCAAAACAGGACAAAAGATAAACAGGTTTAAATCATTAGGGGTTAACCCTCTCTTGAGCTCGAACCCCATGTTGGGCTCCATCTTGCAACCTGTTAGCTAAAACATAATAAAATACTATGAGTCCGAGGAACTCAGTAAGTAAGTAAACAATTAAAAAGTAATAAGGAAAATACCATTTTGAAACAACATGTCAATTTGTACAATTGGAACCACTATCAATACAACAATAAGCAATCATACCATAGTCATTAACTACCTGAAGTAATTCATTCTATTTTACGACTAAACACTTTTCCTATTTATCCATTTTATTCCACTAATCATCATAGTCACTTCATCATAATTCTCTCTACCCAATCATAAGTAACTTGTGTCCATTCAGTACCAATTATTGAAGAACCATAGCCAAATAAACAAAGTGGATGTAGCCACTAATAAAATGGACTTGGCCGTAACATAGTGGACACATTCATATGTTATAGATGTTTTTAGATATACATAATCTCTTATCATTCAATCTTTCTTATTTTATTGTACCTTTTTACCTCTTCGATATACGATCAGTTTCTTCCTATAATCCCATTTACAAATGTCACAAGATTCATGATGGTATTATCATTGCCACCTATGATACCTTGCAAACACTACAACCCAGGGATGTCAGGATCACCATCTGCATCTATTGAGGTAATCGAGTATAACCTTTACTGATATGTATTATAGGGTTTGATATAATTTAGATTATATAGAATGACTTTTCCACATTAATTCCACCATACCGCCACTTAGGTAACCATCACCCCAAAGGGTGTCAAGTCTTTCTTTTGTAATTTGACAGGATGGGTGGTCACCTATCAATCTGTCCATTGTGCCATGTCCAAGGCCCTCACACAATAGGCTAAATCTAACCTCTTCACCATTCTTGGTGCTCATATTGATCGTAGTTAACCAAATAAATTATCTCGGTGTGCACGCAACTCAATGATACTTACTAATACTTTTGCTAGTATCTCCATTCAAATACATAACAAATTATGTTTCCATTGGCATCTGAATCAAATATATGCATCATAAATCTTATTCAAGTAGTCATACTTAGCAAGCATTCGAGCACAAGTTCATTCAAAACCAATTTGGCAGGCATTTAGTTCCAAACATATAACAATCTATCCTCTTGTATCATCATACATATCATTCCATCCTTAACTACACCTCAAATACATTCTATATATCAAACAAGTTTAATTTACACAATTTGTGCAAAGGTATATATAATATTTGTCCAAGTTAGAGTTTTATAATTTGTATGCATCCTAAATTCATTTCATATATGAACAACATCCCATTACTACGTTCAATTCTTCCAAACAGACTCAAGCATCAAATTCTCAATTAATTTCTAGATTCCATGTCATACCAAATCATTGTATTAATTTTAAACACTTACATAGGTTAATTACTCAATAATGATCATTCGTAACACTTGTCTTAGGGTCTTTTATCTATTCCATTTGTTTCTCATCATATTTCCCACTTAAAAATACATAAAATAACAAAACTATAACATATGTAGTCAGAACTAACAAAATAAGAAAAGTATAAAAATTTGCCAAAAGTCACTATTCACAACAAGTTGGGTGCCTAGGCGCCCAATTTGCTGGAAAAATAGGTTGGGTTCAAGCTGGTTGGGCGCATAGGTGCCCAACTTGTTGGCCATTTTCTGAACTTTGTTCTTTCACCCTATATTTCACTCCATTCTTCTTCTAAATGACCCCTTTATCCCATCCTCCATTAATACACATTGGACACATACATAATATATACTTATGATGGTGCAAATGAGGAAAAATTCAACCAAAGTTATTCTAAGACATTCATTACACTTATGTGTAGAATCAAACATTTAGTTTATTTCTAACACATTGTTATAGGTCCATACTCAAAACCTATTCTCCATATTCTTAAGCATTCTCCATATTCTTAATAATCTCCCATTGCTAATTCAAGTTATGTATTTCCAAAACCAATTCAATTAAAAATCATACACAAAAGTTATGCATTCCTAGAACCCAATCTAATTAATATAATTTCCATTCACTTCAAAATCATACCACAATGCCTAGAATGCAGTCATGGAGAATATCAATTATAAATTTCAAAAGATAAACCTATTTTCCTACCTATTTGACCTTACTTCCTCTTTTTCTACATCTTCATTTCTTTATTGAATCTATACATATTTTATCACATGTTAATAGAAATACTCTCAACCAAAATATATAATTCATACTCAATTTGTTCTTACTAACAAGGCTATTGTATCCTATCATCCATTTACAGATCAATCCACCAATCTTTACTTATGCAAAACTCATAACAACAAGTTATGCTTCCTAATTTACATAGTACAATATCAAACAGATATCAATCATTCATGATTTACATTATCTTTACATGCATCAATTATATTCAAAAATGATTTATATTACCAAAAATACGTAATTAAACATAGAAAATGGTAAGTATCAAAATAACTTGCTTACCTTATGCTCAACCTATATGCTTTTCCTTTGCCTTAAATTATGAAAAGCCAAGTCTAGTTCAATGATCCACTATCCTATATGCAAAATACATCTCATTAGTGTCTAGTCTATTCAAACTTCAAAACGCCTTATTACCTTTTACCCTAATCCCATTTCATAATTCCACCCTTTCCAGGGTTTAATCCCTTCTTCATTTGGACCACAATTAAGGGGTAATTAAGAGATCAATATTAAGAGAAATCCTACTAACCCTCTCTTACAGTCATTTTATTAAACACATAATAGGCAATCTTCAAAAATCTAACTTCTTGCTATTGACCGCATGGGATTTCTTTCCCAAATTATATTTACACTTGTTCTAATATAAATCACATCTCAATTAATGATCATTACACCTAATTCACCATTTATTCCTTATTTCCCCCATTTTCCAACCTCCCAATTCCTAAAACTATTTATAAATTAAAATCACTTGATTTACTTAGCAAAAATTGATAACTAGTATTAAAGTTAACTTATCCCTCGATTTTCTCTGTTTAGAATCCACAAACTCGAGCTGTAATGCTACTACAATTACTTTGCTTTTATTATCCCCAAATCTTGAGTTTTCTTCATGCCAAATCACTGCAACCCACTTGTCATTGATTTCCCCATCAAATTTCGATCACAAGAGCATAATAGAGGACCTAGAGAGATGGCATGGAGAGAAGGAGAGGGAAGCAATGAAAATAGCTGAGTCTTGGGGCTGGTAAAGTATTTTATACCTACCACCTCATGGTGCTCTAGCGGTGTACACCTCCCAGTACATAGGTGGCCCACCTATAATGTTTATTAGCTATGTTTTTCCTAGTATTTCCTTCCAATTCATCGAAATACATAACCCATTGCACATTTCCACCACTAATTTCTATTTTTATCAGGGAATTTTCCTCCAATTTCCAAGATTACATATGCTCCGTCCATTTGTAACCGTACAAACACTTACATCCTTTCCTAGAATTTTTGGGGCCTCACAAATAATGAAAGGTACAGGCCCCGGGGTGGAGCATGATAGTTCGGGATCCAAGCACCCCACCCTAGATGTGGGAAAATCCTAGTGAAATTATAGCAAAATAATGAACGTCGTGCCTCGGAAGGTGGGATGTAACAGAATGATATCAGAGCCTAGAACTTATCTATATAATAAGTCCCAAACTCTAAGTGATAAGCCCTGGATCGTAATGGTAAGTAGGGATAGGAAATGACATGCCTAAGGATAAGTTGATTATGATTTGAGAATTTGAAAAACAATAGTATAAGAGTAATTTGAAGGCATGAGGAAGGCAACAAAGGGTAGGTAAATGATAATTGTGTGATGATATGATTATGCATAGTTGGCATAAATGGTATTTATGATTCATGGATGATGAATTATGAAATGATTATGTATAGTTGGTGGCATATAATTATTATGATCAGAGTAGCACAGGGAAGCATGGTGGTACCTATGTGTGCACCTTATTGGAATGTATAAATGATAGATTTTCAATGTAATTAAAATTCAAAATTATGAAACTATGAAAATTCATATTATAGGGATATTGAAATCAGGATACTAGGAATAGATGCTTGACCCATCATTCGGGAGAGGGGGTTAAGTGAATTGGGATTCTCGATTTATAAACTAATGCATTGATTAATCTGTAATGAGTTGAAAATAACATGAATGAAACATAATTGAAATCAACCCTCTAGAGTCTTCACATATTGATTTGTTCTATCCAAAGTCATTCAGATTATTTACTATTCAATTATTACTCATTTTTGGTTATTCAGTTAAAGTCAAATCTATTCATAATGATACCTAGTGAGAAGTTAAATACACAATCCCTATGGATACAACACTTGTTCATCACTATACTGTAACTTCATGCCATACACTTATGATATATTTTGCAGCGAACAAGTTTTTGGCGTCGTTGCTGGGGATTGACATTATTTACATTTTTTGCCAATATTATTAATGTATAGTGGTAGCTTTAATTTCAATTCATATTTTCTTTTATGGGATCTATTTTTTCTTTTACTTTTATTGAGCAAATTCAAATTTTTTATTTTTCATAGCAGTGTATGCAAGATCATAGAAATTCTGATATCATTCCTTTTGATCCAAGAATAGAGAGAACACTGAAATAGAATTGGAAAGCAAAGTGAATAGAAACAAGAGTAATGGCTGAACAAGCACAAATTCAGATGAGAATAAAAAAAAATCAGCCACCACAACAGAGGCCAATCAAGGACTATTTTAGACCAGTAGTCAATGAAAACTACTTGGGTATCACTCATCTAGCCATCAATGTGAATAATTTTGAGTTGAAGCCAGCCCTCATCAACATGGTTCTACAAAACCAGTTTGGGGGTTCATTGAGTGAAGACTCAAACATCCACTTAGCCATTTTTTGGGAGATCAGCGATACAATAAAAATGAATAGAATACCAAATGAGGCCATCCGATTGAGACTCTTGTTGATTCACATAGGATGGCTAACCCAAGAGGGGAGGGGTGAATTGGGTGTATAAAAATTCATTGTTTAACCCCTATTTTATCATTTCCCTCTTTTCATGCATGTGTAAGGTATGATGCAAGGTAAATGATAAATAGTGAAGTGTATGAAAGATAAAATAAGCAAGCAAATACAAACACAAACAACACTATTTTTATAGTAGTTTGGGAAACCCGTCTCTACATCCACTCTTCCAAGAGCATAAACTCACTGTAACTTAGGTCCACAATATCCCCTATAATGGAAATACAAAGTGCTCCTAGCACTCTTCTAGATTCCAGATCCAGGGGATGTAAAACAAGTGTTCCTAAAACTTTTTTGGTTTTCACGAGTTCACTAGGAAACTCACTAGTTTCTAAGATCACCAACAACTCTCTGGTTTCAAGTTCACCAGAAAACTTATACAATTTTACATAGTATTTTTCTCAAGCATAGGGGAAGATTTGATCTCTTTTATAGCTTTAGTAATACAAAAAAATCTTCCCATAATGTAAAGACAATGACCATTTAAGAATATGAAGGTTTAAGCTCAAAAATAAATAATTGAAGGTTTAAGCTCTTGGCCATGGGTGGAAGGATTTACATAAGGTTTAGCTCATCTGAAAATTATTCCTTCACCACCACTAAATCATTCCACTTTTTCTCCTTAAATAACTTCTTCATAATTTTGACTGTTTGAGAAGATGGGTTCCGTTAAATGCAAAATGAGAGCAGCATTGAATGAATAAGACTATTGAGATTTCTACCATTAAAGTCCATGCCTTTCTGATTTGTCTCGACCTGCTGCATCGCCATTCAAAGAGGAGGATGAGCTGTGTTAAAAGATGTTCCTTGTTTTGACTTATCACTTTGAAAAACCTATAGCATCGCTTGTTGCTGAAAATGATGACTGATATAAGTTTGCATAATGACAGCACAATTGCGGATGCCAATTGAATGCTAGTCACATAAATTGATTTTTCTTTAACAGGTCATGACCTCTCTCTATCTACATTTGTTTGCCATAAGTTACAAACCTATTCTTCCATAGGTTTGTCTGTTAGTTGAACTTCCACAAGAGTGATTTGTCTATTGCATATAGCAGATGATTTTTGAATGGCGCAGATGAAGTTGAATTGACTGATAGACAAACTCTACTTTGTCTACTTGAATTCCCCTATGAGATTTGTCTGTTGGTCGATTTTTTGTGAATGTGCTTTGTTGATTATAAATAACAAACAAACTCTGGGTGACGCAGATAAAGTCAAACTGATTGATGGAAAAACTCTCATTTGTTTATATGAATAGACGAAGTGTGATGTTCTTCTTTTGTTCCTCATTTGTTTATCGGAGGTGGCAAATGAAGTTTACTTTGTCTTGCTCGAACAGACAAAGTGTAGTATTTGTTTGATGTAAGTGATAAATGAACTTTTCTTTGCTTTGTCTTGGATGAAGTACTCTGCAAACCAAATATGGGTTTGTCTGATGCAATTTGTAGTCGACCGTGCCTTTGTTTGTTAAAGTCCCATTTTGGTCCAAGTTGTTCATTGTCTATTCAGCTTCATCTATGCTCACTATGCAACTTCTACTTCATCTTTTGCTTTGGCTTATTCTTTGCCTGAAGTAAATAATAGAGGAATCTTGATCCGTGGATGAAGTGAAGTTTTTCAACTGTTCTACACTTTTTTGAGCAACAGAAGGGGTTTGTTCTTATAGCTTTTTTCTTTCTTCAATCTTCATTTGTCTATCTTGGCTCAGTTGAAGTTACACTCCTTTGTCTATTCATATTGCCTTTTAGTACTTAAACTAATTGATTCTTCTAACTTTATTGATTAGACAAAGTTTTCTTCTTTTTGTGCAAAATTGTCTGGATGACAATTTCTTCTTTCTTCCTTTGTCTAAGTATTTGATGGAGCTTTTTCTTCTTTCTTTATCTCAAATAAACTTTATTTGGTTGATATAAATAGTTTTAATTTCTCGAACAACTTTATGCTCTTCGACCATGACTTCATCTTCAACTTCTTTTGACTTGCATTTGTTTGCTAAAATTTTCTTGTTATATTTAACAGTCAACATAAGCTCGTTGTAGTGCATTTTTAGAGCTTTGTTTTCTCCCTTGCTTTTTTTGTGGAAGCTTCTCTTAAACAATGTAGCCTTTCTTGTTTCTTGTCTGAGCCTTCTATTTTCCTCTTCTTCTTCTTCCACGATCTTCATTAGTTCAGCTCCTTTGGAACGTAGCAGATAGCTATGGCAGTTTGTTGTAGATGGTCCTACACTTAGAGCTTTTCTGCACTTGCTACTTTGTTAGCTTTCATATTCATAATGTATGTTATCCTTATATGATTTAATCATATTTTAGAGCAAGGATAGTATATACATTTCTACTAGGTGCATAATGTGAAAGCTTAAATAATTATGGTGCTTAGTATAATTTAACAAATTTATGCAGTAAGAATAGTTAATGTTATGCGCACCATAAAGTGAAGAATGTATACTTGTGTAATTAAACATTTATAATTGTGTATTTATGTTAATTAATGTTTATCAATTCATAGTCATACTTATGTTAGTTAGAGATTTAAGTATAAAAACTTTTCATCTTAATATAAGTTTTGTTATCATCAAAATCATATAAAATAATACTGATAACTCTTTCCTTTCTGATTGAGAGACAAAGCAAGAGGATGGTTGCAAAGTTTACAACTAGGAAGCATTACAATATGGGACAAAATGGTGGGGAAATTCCTGGAAAAATTCTTTCCTCCAACCAAGATAGCTCAACTGAGAAGTGAGATTGGCCAATTCAAACGATGCATTTTGAGCCACTTTATAAGTGCTAGGAGAGTTTTAAGGATCTACTTAGAAGATTCCCATAACATGGTTTTCCAGACTGGCCACAAATTTTTTTGTTCTACAATGAGTTGAATAGCCAGACAAAAACAATAGTGGATGCTACATCCGGTTGCTCACTAATGGCCAAGACTATAGCTGAGGCATATCAACTGCTTGACAACATGGCTTCAAATATATTCCAATGGCCGTGGAGAGAAATATGGTGACAAAGCTAGTAGGTTGTCTTGAAGTAGATCCGATTACAGCTTTGACAACTGTAAGGCTCTGGAGAGTTACCGGTAATTTTTGGCAAATTTAGTTAAAATTAAATTTAATTGATAAATAAATAATAAAATTATGCAAAGAT
>JAYJMB010087838.1:0-20538 GCA_036873735.1 Pouteria campechiana
TCATTAATATAATGAAGCATAATAATCAAAATTTTCAACCTAATGCTCTCATTGCATTTTACATAATTTCATTTTTGCACTACCATTATCTACCTACTCCATAATCATCCACACACTCTTCCCCAAGAGGCACACAAATCAGAACACTACCCTTTCACTCTTCAGCGCGTGAGGTCCATCCTGGCACTCCCGGCAAGAAGCCTGCCAGGCCTACACAACCATATTATTATATCTAGTGGCACCTGCCCTCATTGCCTCATGAGAGTACCAGTTCTTCATAAACATGCCTACATAAGTTACTAAGGCTAATCATAGCAATTAGGCCATTCAGACCAATAGTAGCCCCCGACCACGCCGACTGCCTAGACAACCGCCTCTTGGCTAATCAGGCCTCTCCTCATCACATGGTGGATACATGTTGGTGCCATGGTCATCATAAAATGAATATATGAGCCACATAGGACTCTGTGCTAACCAGGTACAAAAAATCAAAAATACCAGTACTCTCGTGGTTAAAACATATATACAAAAATTCTAAAATAAATTCTTTATTTTATAATTTATCCATCTAAATTTGATCTTAAATTTTTTTGTAAGTTTTACATAGTATGAAAATTTTACGACCAAAACATTAGGTACAAATAATTTAAATTGAGCAAATAAAAAATAAGATACAAAAATATAAAATAAAAATTATAAACGAAATGTTACTATTCATTTTCAACTAAAAATTTTTTTGTAGATGAAAATTATCATAATATAATTTTTATAAAAATTTAAGGTTAAAATGACTTCATTTGATGGAATGAAAAATAAAATAACAAAATCAATAAAAATTCATAAAATGGGCAGCAGGCTAATTTTTGGGTATTTACTTCCCTATTTTTTTGGACCTATTAATGTTTACATTTTTTCACAAAAATTTTCATATTTTTATTAAAATATATAAAAAATAACCATATATTTTTATTTTTCAAAATCACATCATTTAATTATGTTTGAATCAAAGTCAAAAGGGGTACTTGATAAGCGTTAATTTCATTGTCCTATACACATGTGTCCCACTTCGTGGTATCATTGCTCTTGATCCTGATGTCCAATTTACATGATCTTGGACATTTTAAAAATCCCACATATCCCTCTTAAATCCCCAATCAATAAATTATTTCAAAATATCCCTTAAATATGATTTAAACTTACCTAAAGTTAGCTAAACCAACCTGTTAGTCTAGTGAGATAACACTCTGTTCATACCTAACTGCCATCCTTAATTTCATCTCTTTGAAATTATTTCAATGCCTCATTTATATATAGATTAATTAGGGCTTAACCTTGAGTGATTAGGGCTTAATTACACAGCATCCTCTTAATGGAATTTCCACAAATAATTAGTGGACGGCTTGGTTATATCCAACTGTTATCATCATGAAATTGCTGAATTTAAATTCCATCTACATTTAATCATATCTTAAGTTAATTAAAATAATAATTAATCATTAATTACACCAATTATAGCTCATATCATCCATAAAAACTTTCTGCAAAACCCTAGCCTAATCTCATCCACATCATTCATCAAGATTTCACCCATACTTCAATTAAACAATCACCAATACATAATTAGGGAGTTGTATTAATGAATTACTTAGCTTTAATCTATTGTTTTCTTGATGGGTCCCAGCTATAGCAACTCCCTCTTCAATTTTTGCAATCATAATATACTTTAATTAAAGGGTTTTAAGATGTAGTGGGTTGCAAACCTCATTTATAGGCATTCCCTACAATTTCTCCCAACCGAAATGGGCTAAAATCCTCACTTAGAAGGCTTGGGATGAAACCCATGTTGAAGAGGTGCTTGGACGTTGGAAGGAGATGGGTAAAGCTGATATTTATATTAAGTTTTTATTGGTAGTCCATGCTCCCACTTAATTCTATACACTTGCATCCAATCTTTGATTTTCAAAATCTTGTCTAATCCGCATATTTGGCACATGTAAATCATTCATTTAATAAATCACATATCCAAATTAATTATCCATCTATTAAATATAATCTTTTTATAATTTTATTATTTATTTCTTAATTAAATTTGATTTTAACTAAAATTTGCCAAAAATTACCGATAACTTGATTTTTAAGCTATCCACATGCAATTTTTTATTTTTCTTCACTTATGAATCATTGATTATTATATTTCATCATCCTCATATTAATATGTATTTTTAATCCAATTTTGCTATTTTTCTATAATAAAATTCAATATGTTTTCTAATTTACACCTTCGGCATTCCATCGCCTTAAATTTATTTACTTTTTCACTTAAATCATTTATTTAACACACTTTGATACATTCTCAATCTCATCATCATATTTATATTAATAATCTACTCAATTTCATAACTTTTTCATAACAATTTTCTCAAAATTTTAATTATACAACCTATCGACCCGGCAAAAATTATCGAAACCTTACAATAGCAAAAATTTGCATTTTTGAAATATTTTGGGGCCTTACAAAATCAATGCACATAAAATCTAAAGAGAATACTACCAAGAAATTACTTATCATAAAAATTTTGATGAACCACTTTAGAAGTTCTCTTAAGCTATCGATCAAATGACAAAAGTTTTGGGTACTTGACTTAGAATTTTTGAACCAAAGGTTGAAATAGCTAAATCTTTTCAAATCCTATAAAAAGATGATTAAGGAAACACTTAAAAAGCAGAGAATATAGTGAAAATCATCTGATTCAAGAAGAGCATTTACGATCTTCCATCATTCAACTCCAACTGCTATGACACTGCCAAAGCATTCGAAGCCTTCAAAACTAAATCTGCGTCAACTTCAAAAGGAGTTTGAATCTGATCTCATTGCATACTTTGTTCATTTAATTGATTTTTAATTTACATACATGTCTTCCTAAGTAAGAGGCATTTATCTATACATTTCTATTTGGAAAAACAAGTGAGTTAGTAAGTAAGATTTGTGAAACCAATAGCTTGTAAAAGTTTTTGGTTACCTTGGAAAACTAGTAAGTTCATTGGTAAGCTTGGAAACCAATGTGTGTAAGTTAGTTGGTGAGCTTGGAAACCAACATGTGAGCTTGGAAAGCCAATAAGTTATTGGTGAACTTGTGAAACCAACATGTGTTTTAGTGGAACTTTAGTTCAGTAAAGGAGACTGACTTAGAGAAGTGGCGTAGGAACCTAGGAAGAGCCGAACCACTATAAAACTATTGTGTGTATGTACTGTGAGCTCTACTTTCTTTTATTTTAAGCATATCTCTCAAGTTAGTGGCTAAAAATTTTGAAAGCTTAATCCAGTTAGGGACCAACAAATACACACAATAATTTTTATAGTGGTTTGGGCAATCTCGTCCCTACTCCACTCTTCCAAAAGTTCACATATTATGCCTTGGGTTCCACTATCACTTATAATAGAATATATTAGTGCTCTCAGCACTCTTTTGGATTTTAGCTTTAGGAAGCATAAATACAATGCTCCCAACACTCTTCTAGTTTTCACAAGCTCACCAGGAAACTCACTAGTTTCTATGATCACCAGCAAACTTGATGGTTTTTCAGAGATCACCACCAACTCATTACAATGTGGTTGTACAGAGCTCACCACAAACTCATATGGTTGATTAATAGCACTCAGGTTGTACATCACTTTACCTCTTTACTAGGCTAATTTATACAAAGTTTAAGCACACATAATGATTACTCATTGAAGGACATTAGATATAAATACTCTAGAAATATGCTTAAGATAAATCTTTATGACTCATTATCTTTCTGCACAATGGAGATTGAATATTTTGGAGGAAGTAGTGTTTAATTGAGAGAGGTTACTCATTTAAGCTCTTTTCTTCTTTTCATCTTTCTCTTAGTTTCCTCAATCTTCTTCATTGACACTACACTACCTTTATACTGCATAAAAAATTTTTGCTCATTGGAGGTAGATGGCTTCTAATGAATGTTGAAGACCATTCTTAATTTTCTCTTGCTGAAAAGACATTTTCTTGATAAACTCATTATAGCTGAAAAGCTATAGTGCCGACATTGAACAAGATACCTTTTTAATTTTAGTGAACACCGGATGAAGACTTTCTGCATGACTGACTCTTTGATTCTTTTGGAAGGATGCACATTAAACTTGAAGGGACACAGCCTTAGTGAGTTGCAATCTTTGTTAGAGTGAAGACTGCTTTTCTTTGAATTTCTTTCCATTTTTAGATAAGCTTGATTTGTCCAGTAGTTAATGAGATCTGCTTCAATTGAAAGTTTGACCTGAAAGTATAGCCAACATTGTCTGGTAAAAGTAGCTTCTGCTCATCATGATGTGCCATAAATATTCAGCTGTAATTTGTTTGAGGACTTTGTCTGATCAAATCTAGTTTATCTCTTATAAGTAATAAATAAATTCACTCTGAGTAGATCCATAAGATAAAGTAGACACCTTCGTCTTTGTAAATTTGCTTGAGTTCATTGTGACACTTTTACTTTATCTTCTAGTTTATCTATTATAAGTAATAGATGGTGATGTTCCTTTCTTACTATTCACCAGATGAAGTTCTTCTCTTACTGTTTACCAAATGACGTTCTTTTTGTTAAGCCAAATGGTGCATATGGCAATCAGCCAAGTTTTGATGATGAGCAACAACATATAAGTGAATATGTGCAGTACTACTAGTTGTGTTTCCAAGCATTGCAGAAAAAAGTTTATAAATACAGGGAAGCAATTTAAATATAATGGACAGTGTACATAATGAATGCATCGCAAGCACAATCCACTGATCAAAATAAGGCAAGTATGATTAGAAAGAATAACACTGAAACTTTGAAAAGAAACTATTAAGTAAATCTGTAACCATGGAGCTCAAGCCTCAGTGAGTAATCAAGCAAATCATCTAGAAATAAAGTCAGTGTCTAATAGCATCTACCTTAGGAAGATTTAGACAAATCATTCCATGGAGAAGTCAAAAAAATTGATTATAATCAACACTTGTCTGTAATAGAAAGATTAATTCAGTTTGTAGAAGTAGAGATAAAATGGAGCTAAAATCAGATCAATGAAGAAGCTAAAATGGAGTTGAAATCACTTAAGCATTTGTCTATCATATAAAGCTCATCTGAAAACTAAAATGGCCAAGAAACCTATCCATAATCTCTACAAAAAATATAGAAGATGAAGAAGAAGTGACACAATAGCTACAAAAGAAAACTTTGTCTACTATCTTCATCTATAAAGAGTTGTCTGCAATTAGCAATAGTCAAACCATCAAACAACCTTTAAAGAAGCAAGTCTTCTATGCCTCAATGAGTGTCTACTTTTTCCAATAGACAACCCACCATAAGAATGAATAAAAGTTGTATTCGTCAACTTGCCACAACTTCATCTATCACTTATGATAGACAAACCAACAGACAAACCATTTGGAAAACTTTGTCTACGACCTTCAACTTCGTTTGCTAATTTCAATAGACAAACAATAGACAAAGCTATTATGTCTATCAGAAAAGGATCTTTGTCTTCCAAGAAAGATCATCTGCTACTTACAATAGACAAAGCTACTTTGGCTAATGAAAAGAAGACTTTGTCTAGTAAAAGTCACCTCATCTACTTTGAAGAAGCTTTGTCTGTGCTACAAGGATCATTTACTACTTACAATAGACAAAGCAACAGACAAAGCTAACTCACCTGATGAAGGAAACTTTGTCTGCAAATAGAACATCATCTGATAAGCAATAAAGAAGAAGAACTTCATCTGTAACTCTACAATTCATTTGTTACTTATAACAGACAAACTAGAAGACAAAGTAAGATGCTACAATGGTCTTTGACAAAATTGAAAAGACAAAGTTGTCTATTATATGGATCTACTTAGAGCCACTTTTTTTATTACTTACAAGAGACAAAATCAAGACATGAATAGACAAACTCCTTAAGTAAAATATGACATATCATGAAGAGTAGAAGTTGCCTGCATCAGACATTGCTGACTGCACTCTCCAATCAAAATGCAAACCAAATTCTATTAAGCAAATCGGACAAATCAAGCTTAGCTGAAGATGGAAAGAAATTCAAAGATAAGCAGTCTACTCTCTGATAAAGGTTGGAATGTTCAAAGGCTATGTCCCTTCAGGCTTAATGGGTGTCTTTCCATAATAGTGAAAGAGTCAGTCAAGCAGAAAAGTCTTTATTCGGCATTTGCTAAAACCCAAAAAATATCTTCTTCAAGAATGACATTGCAAGCTTTCCAGCTACAAATGAGTCTCTCAAGAAGATAGCTTTTCAACTAGAAAAATCAAAACGATCCTCAACATTCAAAGGAAAGCCAACTACCTCCAACAGGAAAAAATTTCTGAAGTAATATAAAGGTAGTGCAGTGTCAATGAAGAAGGTTGAAGAAGCTGAAAGAAAAATCAGTATAGAGTTTAAGCAAGTAACATCTCTCAATCAGATTATGCTTCCTCCTAGATACTCGATCTTCATTGCGCTGATAGATAATGAGCCTAAAAGTTCTATCTTAATTGAACCCCTAGAGTATTGATATCTAATAAACTTCAATAAGATATCATTTTATATATGGGCTTAATCTTTGTACAAATCAGCCTAATAAAAGAGGCAATGTAAGGTGCAAAAAGACTGTTATTAATCAGCCATGTGAGTTGGTGGTGAACTCAAGAAAACCATATTGTATGAGTTATTAGTGAGCTCTAGAAAACCAACAAGTTTGCTAATAATCTTAGAAACCAGTGAGTTTTCTAGTGAGCTTTAAAAACCAGAAGAGTGTTGGGAATACTATGCTCATGCCCCCTGGAGCTGGAACCCAAGGCATAATGAGTTGGTGCCCTTGGAAGAGTGAATGTACGGATAGGGTTCCTGAACCACTATAAAAGTTGTGTTGTTTGTGTGTATATGTTTGTTAATTTATTTTATTCTTCATTAAGCATAACATTATCATTCACATTATCATGCATATAAGATAACCTGCCTTAAACAAGAATGACTAAGAGAAGTCGAATTTGGAAGTAAAGCAGTTACAATCATGTGATATCCCACATCGCTTGGGTGAGGGAGGGAGTCTTAGGCTAAATATGTGAGGCTCGGTTGCAAAGGTGTCAGGATAAGACGAGCCCGCCACTGCGTCATTGTGTGTATGTTTGTGTGGACAAATTCGGGCGGTTGGTTGATGGGGAGTTTTCTTGTAAGGATGCCCTAGGGCTGACCAAAGTGGACAATATGATATGATGTCACCCATTTTGGGCGGGTGAAGGACGGGCCTGGAGCTGCTAGTGAGGTTTCAGTTAAGGATGCACTATGTGCCAGAAGGGACAAATCTGTGAGTCTGGTGAGGTTCCTAGTAAGGATGCACTGGGCAGAGCGGACAATATGTGCTGGAGCGCCAGGTCATTACAAATTAGATATGGAAATTATATATGTACTACATCACTATTTCTTCTTAGTTCATCAATTTTTATTTGGCCATAATTTTTATATGCTCAATTCACCCCTCCCCTCTTGAGCTACTCATTTACATAGGACCAACACTTTTCTTACTATTTACCAGCTGAAGTTCTTTTCTTACTATTCAGCAAGCGAAGTTCTTTCACCAAATGAAGTAGCTTTGTCTGTTGTAAGTAATAGACAACTCTTGTTAGTACAGACAAGACTTCTTCATAGCAGATGAATTGACTTTGTCTATTGATTTGTCTACAAAGAGTTGCAGATAAATTTGGAAGGTGCAGATGATGCCTTTGAAGTAGTTTGTTTGTTGGTTTGTCTATTATAAGTAATAGACGAATTGTAGAGGCATAGATGAATCCTCTTTCTAGTAGTTCATCTGTTGGTTTGTCTATTGCAAGTAGCAGATGAACTTGCAGACAAATATGGTAGACAAAGTAAGTTATTCATCTGTGAACACTATGCACTTCTATTTTATTTTCTACTTCATCTGTAGTAAGTTGCAAATGAGTTCCTTGTTCTCCTTTCAGTACGTGATAGACTTCATATGAGAGATAAATGCTTGGTCAGTTGGACTTCATCTTTAGCTCTTTGTTTTTTTGAGTTCAGTTCCATTTCTTCTTTGCTTTTGTAATCTAAATTCATCTTTGTGCTGTGGATAGATGTTGTATATGAGTAATTTATTTGACTTATCCATGTAATGATTTGTCTGAGTCCTAACGATTTTTGCAACAATTGAAGCTTTGTTTATAGTGCCCTTTGATATCTCTGATGCTAGATATATTCTTGATTGAAGTGTGTATGGACCAGCCGATTGAATCAGATTTGAACACTTTTAAATGCTTGGATGATATGGCCTGTTTTCAAATTTTTAGTGCCATTCTTTCTAAGCATTCTTGTCTTCTTTTGGTATAGTGGATTTGGTTACTTATTGAGGCTTGAATGCGAATATGCTTTGTGGCTTCTTTTCAAAGTTTTAGTGTCATTCTTTTTGAGCATTCTTGTTTTCTTTTGGTATAGTGGATCTTGCTTCTAATAGTCCTTATATAAGTTGTCAACTCCATTTAAGTTATTTTCCTAAATATTATTTATATTTGTGTTTGCAATACTTAAGAACACAATTGTCGGTACCTTAAGTGTTCACTCATATGTTATTGCACATCATAAAAATTTGGCTATTTGCCATATATACCATTTGGTTCAACAGGATGAAGTCAAACTAAGGAATAAAAGTGCAACTCAAAGAAACAAGAAATGGAGCAAGGAAAAAGCAATAAAAGTGGGTAGATAGGCTGGCACCACGATGCCCAACTCGACTGGACAACTTTATGTAGGTAAAACTTTTGGCTCCATGGCTCTTATACGGATTTTTAGCTCCATTTCGCGTTGTGTTTTTTTAGGAAATGTGAAGAGTTTTTGAAGGGACTTCTTGGCCTAGGTTTGGGGGATCTTTTGCTAGGTTTTCTTAGGGTATTTTGAGAGCCTTTCAAGGATGAGATAAAGAGTAGAAATCAAGTGTTAAAGATGAAAAGGAAGAGCTTGGATTTAGGGTTTGGAGTCAGGCTGAACAAGGGAAGACTTTGTTATTATTATTTTCTTTGTTTCATTTGATTACAATCCTTAAAATTGTAATTTGATTTGGAGATTTAAACAATGATGATGATCAGTTTCTATTGGATTAATTTGTATTTCATCATAGCTAGCTAATTTCCCTCTTTCTAGAGGGAAGATGGAGTTTATGTGATATTCATGGATTAATCAATGATTCGCTAGATTAACATTGCAATTTGGTTTATTTGTGAGTTTTGGTATTTAATGCTTTCAATTGACTAGTCATCTATTGATTGATCATGTATTTAGGGTTTGACATTTTGGAGAGGTAACCCCGAAAAGAGTCTAGGCTTCATAAAATAAAATCATAAATGACTCTAGAGAGCTTGTAAATTTTATGAAATCTTCATAAAGAATGATATAACTTAATGCATTCCCATTATTAAGATTTTTATAGAGATATTGAAATCAGGATATTGGAAATAAATACTTGGCCGGACACTCGGGAGAGGGGGTCGAGTGAACTAGGATCCTTAATTTATAAACAAATGCAATGATTAATTGGTAATATGTTAAAAGCACCATGAATAAAACATAAATGAAATCAACCCTCTAGAGTTTTCCACATTGATTTATTCTATTTGAAGCTTTTCCATTTATTTATAATTTAATATCTTATTTATTGATTGTTCAAATAAAGTTAGAATTATTTATGATGATAGCTAGTGAGTAATTGGAATACCTTATTCTCATGTATACGACACTCTTTCACAAGTATACTAAAAAACTTGATGCTGTACACTTGCATTATAATTTGTTGCAAACAAGTTTTTGGCATCATTCTCAAGGATTGGCATTATTCTGATTTTTTGCTAATATTGTTAGCAAAGAATTTTAGCTTTAATTTAGATTTGTATTTTCTTTATTGTATTCTTATTTCTTTTCTGTTTATTGTGTAAAAGTAATTTCTTTAGCTCTTGTAGTAGTGTATAAAAAATTATAGAGATTCTAATATAATTCCTTTTGATGCAGAAATTGAGAGAACATTAAGAGACATTCAAAAAGCAAAGTGAGCCACATCAATTACAATGGCAAAACCAGAGCAAAATCAGCAGCCAAATCAGAACCAATAGAGGCCAATCAAGGACTATTTTAGGGTAATGGTTAATGATAACTACTCTGGTATTACTCATCCAGCCATCATTGCGAATAACTTTAAATTGAAGCTAGCACTGATCAACATGGTCTAGTAGAATCAATTTGGGGGTTCACTATGTGAAGACCCAAACATTCATTTAGCTATGCTTTGAGAAATCAGTGATATCATGAAGATGAATGGAGTCCAATAAAATGCTAGTAGATTGAGGATATTCTTATTCACACTAAGAGATAGAGCTAGAGTTTGGTTACAGTTTTTACAATAAGGCAGTATAATGACATGGGATAAGATGGTGGAGAAATTTCTAGCAAAGTTCTTTCCTCCGACTATAGCCAATTTTGCATCTAAAGGAGTGTCTAATGTAGGAGAATCATCTTCTTCTTCTCTTCCAATTGAAGCATACGCAAATTCAAATCCAACAAGAGAAGAAGTGCAGTATGTCAAAAATAGGGGTTACAATAACTTCAGGGGGAACAACATGCTGAATCAAAATTATTCAGGATGGAGGAATTAGGATAATCTTCCTTATGGAAATCAAAGTAACACTATGAACAATCCTCCTAGGCTTTAACCTGAACACTAGTCTCAATCAGAGCAAAAAAGGCCATTTTTGGAAGATCTCATGAGCACTTTTGTAAATGAGAGTTGAAATAGGTTTTCCAAGAATGAGGCAAGACTTGATAATATAGAAACAACCACTGAAAACATCAATGCTTCTATCAAATCTTTAGAGACACATATTGGACAGTTGGCCAGTTCTTCCAATAGTTCAAACAGGGATGCTTTTCTAAGCAACACGGAAAAGAACCCAAAACAGCATTGTAATGCTATGACGTTGAGAAGTGGAAGAGAACTTGAATCACCAAAGATGTAAGAAGTGCCATGACCTTCCTTAGAGGTAGAAGGCCAAGATGCAGCTCAAGAAGATAAAAATGTAGAGGAGACAGAGAAGTAGGAGGAACCAAAGAAAGAAGATTACCAACCAAGGAGGATTACATTTCCCAACAATCCTCCTATTCTAAAAACCAAGCTCCCTTTCCCTTAGTGATTCCAGAAGAAGAAGATAGATGAACAATTCAAAAAGTTTTTGGAAATATTCAAAAAGATTCATATCAACATTCCGTTAGCAGAAGCCTTAGAGCAGATGCCCAACTATGTTAAATTTATGAAGGAAATCATGTCCAAGAAGTGGGAGTTGGACGAATTCAAAATAGTGAAGTTGGTAGAGGAATGCACCAAGATTCTTTAGAGGAAGCTCCCTCAGAAATTAAAGGATCTAGGGAGTTTCATTATCCCTTGTACCATAGGCAATTCCTCTTTTCATTTTTCATTATTTGATGTAGGAGCATCCATTAACTTAATTCCTTTGTCTATTTTCCGAAAACTCAAACTTGGAGAGGTGAAACCTACAACCATCACACTGCAGCTAGTTGATAGGTCTCTGACTTATCCATGGGGAATTATTGAAGATGTGTTGGTGAAGGTGGACAAGTTCATTTGTCCAATAGACTTCATTGTATTAGACATGGAGTAAGATCATGAAGTGCCCCTGATTTTGGGAATACCATTTCTAGCTACAGGAAGGGAACTAATCAATGTTCAGAAAAGAGAGTTAACGTTGAGGATAAATTATGAGAAGGTAAATTTTAACATTTATTGTTTTATGAATTTTCCTCTTGAGAATGAGACATGTAGTAGGATAAAGGTCTTGAATGAGTGCATTGATTCTGCATTTACTGATGAAAGCATTCAAGATCCTTTAGAAAATTGCACTTGAAATTTAGTTAGCCAGGACAAGACAAGCTCTAGAGAAGTCATGGAGCATGTCTTAGCATTGGAGAGAGTTTTTGTAGAAAGAACCAATAAGAAGATTGAAGCACTAGAGGAAGACCCATTAGTTGAACAAGTGAAAGCTGCAATGGAGCTTAAGTAGTCACCTAAGCATCTTAGGTATGCATATTTAGGCAATAATTCTTCTTTTTCAATGATAATTTATTCCTCTTTGGTAGGTTTGGAAGAAGAGAAGCTACTGAGAATCTTGAGAAGGTACAAATCGCAAAAGCTTGGTCAATTGAAGATATCAAGGGAATAAGCCCAGTAATTTGCATGCACAAAATTTTGCTGGAAGATTCACTCAAGCCATTGAAAGAACCACAAAGAAGGCTTAACTTGATGATGAAAGAGGTAGTAAGAGCTGAGGTGTTGAATTTACTGAAAGCAGGTATTATATATGCTATCTTTGATAGCAAACGGGTAAGTCCAATCTAGTGTATACCAAAGAAAGGAGGTATAACTATACTTAGGAATGAAAATAATGAATTGATTCACACCAAGACAATCACAAGTTGGAAAGTTTGTATTGATTATCAAAAATTGAACAAAGCAACTCAAAAGAACCATTTTCCTTTACGATTTATTAACCAAATGTTGAACCGATTAGCAGGACATGAATATTATTTTTTCCTTGATGGTCACTCTGGGTATAATCAGATTGGGATTGCCCTAGAAGACCAAGAAAAAACCATTGTTACCTATCCCTCTAGTACATTTGCATATAGGAGAATGCCTTTCAGGTTTTGTAATGCTCTAGCGACCTTTCAACATTGTATGATGGCAATATTTCACGATATGGTGGAGGACATAATGGAAGTGTTCATTGATGATTTTTTTTTTTAATGTTTGGATCTACTTTCGATTCATGTTTGCATAATTTATCTCTTGTATTACAATGCTATGAGGAAACTAACCTAGTATTGAATTAGGAGGAATCCCATTTCATGGTTAGAGGAGGAATAGTGTTGGGACACAAGGTATCCTCTCAAGGATTGGAAGTAGAGAGGGCAAAAATAGTAGCAATTGAACAACTTCCAACTCCAACCATAATGAAAGGAATTCAAAGTTTTTTAGGGCATGCTGGATTTTATAGGAGACTTATCAAAGACTTTTCAAAAATTGCTAAACCACTGTGTAATCTCTTTGATAAAGATGCTCTATTTGACTTTGATAATGAATGTTTGTAGGCATTTAACAAATTAAAGGAAAAGTTAATTTTTGCATCAATCTTGACAATGCCTGATTGGAATGAGCCATTTGAGGTGATGTGTGATGCTAGCAATTTGGCTTTGGGAGCAGGTTTTGGTCAGAAGCATGAAAGAATCTTCAGGGTGATCTACTACGCAAGCCAGACTCTAGATGAGGTGCAGAAGAATTACACAATAACAGAGAAAGAGATGCTGGTTGTAGTGTTCGCTCTGGAGAAGTTCAAATCCTACATCATTGGATCGAAAGTAGTAGTGTATATTGATTACTCTACAATGTGATATCTCTTTGAAAAGAAAGATGCCAAACCTCAGTTGATTCGGTGGATCCTCTAATTGCAAGAATTTGATTTGGAGATTTGAGACAAGAAAGGGAGTGAAAATGTAGTGGTAGACCATTTGTCAAGACTGGAATATCCAGAAAATGAGATGTCGATCGAGGAAAAGTTTCTAGATGGATAGATCTTCACCTTGAGTGAAAAATTCCTGTGGTATGCGGTTTTATGAACTACATCATGTGTGGAACTTACCCTCCAGATATCAATGGGTAGTGAGAGAAGAAATTCCTACATGATGTCAAGGCATGTCTAGGGGATGATCCATTCTCATTTAAGAGGTGTGCTGATCAGATCATCCAAAGATGCTTTCCATAAGAAGAAATGCAAGACATTTTGCAAAGCTTCCATTCATCCTATACGGAGGCCATCAAGGTGCCTAGAAGACAACTGCAAAAGTCCTTCAGTTTCAAGGATAGCTATAAGTTTGTGAAAACTTGTGATCATTGTTAGCGAATGGGAATGATCTCTAGGAGACATGAGCTACCATTGATGAACATCCTTGAAGTGGAGATTTTTTATGTCTGGGGGATTGACTTCATGGGCCCATTTCCAATCTCTTTTGGCTAATCTTACATTTTACTCACTATCGACTATGTCTTAAAGTAGGTAGAACCAATAGAATCAGTAATAAATGATGTGAAGGTGGTGTTGAAGTTTCAGCAAAAGAACATCATCATGAAGTTCAGGACACTACGAGCAATCATCAGTGATGAGGGTTCACATTTTTGCAATAAGTTGTTCAACAACTTACTTTCTTAATATGGCATGAGACATAAGGTGACACTTACTTATCATCCATAAGCAAATGGACAAGTGAAAGTTTCCAACTAGGAGATCAACCAGATATTGGAGAAGATAGTTGGTTGGAATCAAAAAGATTGGTCTAAGAGATTGGATGATGCACTCTGGGCATACCGAATGGCATACAAAACACCAATTGGCATGTCATCATACATGTTGGTGTTTGGAAAAGCTTGCCATCTCCTAGTTGAATTGGAGCATAAACTTACTAGGTAGTGAGGAAAGTGAATTTGAATTCGAAACTTACAGGACAAAAATGGAAGCTTCAGCTGAATGAATTGGAGGAATTTCGTTAGAAAGCATATGAAAATGCCAGCATTTATAAGGATAGGATAAAAAGATGGCATGAAAAGCTCCTTATCAACCGAGAATTCCACATAAGAAAATAGGTTTTGTTATTCAATTCAAGACTGAAGCTATTTCCTGGAAAACTAAAATCAATGTGGTCAGGACCGTTTGCTGTTAGCAAAGTCTTTCCTCATGGAGCAGTGGAGCTAAGGATGCAGGATGGAAGAACATTCCAAGTCCATGGCCAATGCATCAAGCACTATTTTTCACATGAGGGCAAGAGTGGAGAAGTTATTCACCTAAAAAAGAAGAATAAGAGAGAAAAGAGTCGGGCTAAGGGCTATAAACTAAGCGCTTAATGGGAGGTAACCCAAGCTTTTGAAATTTAGTTTATTTTAAATTCTTAGAAACAATATTGGATTTTGTTAGTTGTTTACAATGTTCCCTTCATAATAATTATATTATTTAGTTTCATTCTTAGGTTGTTAATCTTGCATTAGTTAATTCATTTGGTTTATTACTTAAGTCACTTAATCATGATTGGCAGGACAAAGCATGAATTGAAGACTTATGGGAGCCAGAGGCAAAGCACTCTAGCTAAGAAATTCAAAGGTGGCATAAAAAGGAGTCATCAAAGTGCAAGAGTAGCCAGAAGAACTGGCACCATGACACCCAAATTTGAGGTCCGACATCCATATGGATTTCTTGCAAGGCAGAACAGGTAGCGAAATTTGTGCCACTGCACTGAATGCTGTTTCCCTTCTTAAACACTTGGATGGTCCGTGGGTTCCCCATTCAAGCCCTTGCATCCCATTCCTCCCCTCTTTCCACCCCTTTCCTCTTGCTCCAAACCCATTCTCTCTCATTCTAAACAACAACTTCCCACTGATCACCCTACATAAACATCAACCAACCTCCTCTTCTTCCAAAAATCCCATCTTCCTCTCTACTCATCTTCTTCCATGCCCTAGTGCAAGGTTGGGTTCTGGACTTGGCAAGGAAACTTCATGGATTCAAGTCTAAATCACTCCTAAACATTCTATCTTCTTAATTCGAGTCTCTTTTGTGGGGTTACAATGAATTATAGGTGAAATTTGGTGATAGGAGACAGTTTCTTCAAAGTGCCTTCTAGGTGTATTACAAATTGCCTGAACCAACTTGCCTAAGCCTAAATGGAATTGGTAATTGAGTGGTGGAATTGGAAGATTCTTGGGTAACAAGTGTTCAAGTGGTGATTGTGTGGTAGGGTGGTGAAATTGAAAACCCTTTTATGTTAGCATTGAAGAATATTTGGAGTGCATCCTAAGTGTTTGTGGAAATTACTCAATAAAGCAACGCCATTTTTTCATCAGTTTGAGGAATGCCCATTTGTCTATTGATGAATTGAAGTTGAAAAGGGGGAGTGTGTGGCATTGAAGGACTTGGGAAGTCATTGATACTCAACCTTGTTTTACATTAACCATGCCTCTTACCAAGAGCACTAATACTGGTCCATCTAAGACATAGAGAGGTGGGGCTTCCAATCCCCACATAGAACCAACATTCTTCAATGATCGAGCTACTGACATCTATCAAAATTCTGCTGTTCACAGAAATTGCATTCCCAAAAGGGGATTCGATCTTTTTGCAGGAGATATTTGTGAAATGATTGACAATAGAGGTTGGGAGAAATTTGCAACCAAACCAAGTGCCAATGTAGTGCCAGTACTCAGAAAACTTTATGCGAATGCTTGAGAGCAACATAAAGCCAATCCATAGGCACTCAAGGCACTTGTGAGGGCCATTTGGTTTCATTCGAGCGGAATGCCATCAACAAGGTCTATGAACTTTAAGATATTGAGGAGGACACATATTTAGTATGGATGGAGGAGGGTCTAGATTTTGATGCTATCATTACTCTTCTGGCCAAACCAGGAACACATTGGAAAAAGAAGAATGGCCGAGTGTTGAATTTTCCTCGAGGGCAGCTTAAGCTAGACAGTAGGGCATAGCAATACTTTATTTCAACCAAGATGTTGCCAACAAACCACTTTTCAGATGTCACTAAGGAAAGGGTGCTACTTAACTATGCCATTCAGATTGGACTATTAATTGATATGTGGTGTGTCATTGAGCGATCCATCATCTCTTTTATCATGGGAAGAATGATAGGAGGTTTGGGACATCCTCACTCATTTACGAGCTTTGCCTCCAGGCGGGAGTTCCTACCAATGCTTCTGAGGAGTTCCAGCATCTGGGACCCCTCGTTACACATGTTGTAATCTAGTCATTTGACAAGCAAGGTGGTGGAGAGGATGATATGGGTGTGTATACTACATTGAGTTCATCCCAACCAAGACCAATAGTGTAACCTCCTCCTAGGGAGCCAAGCATAGTTGATTTACAAAAGCAGATCAAGGAAATGAGGAACTTGAATGAGAGTTGGCAAAAGCAAATGATGATGGACCAAAGGCATCAATTTAACTACTGTAATGCCCTGCCCTCTTGGGGCCGTTACTTCTTTTGACATTGCAAATACACATGATTATACCATGATTTTCCCATTTCTAGGGTGGGATTGCTTTGATACCATTTTCTAAATTACCTAATTTTTACAAAAAATTGGATAGAGCCTCCCCTAAAATGGGGTTATCCATCTAGGGTACAAACATTCAACATTTAATATAATACAACTTTTTAATTAAAATTCATAAATAAGAATTTAAAACACTCCATAATTCCTCCATTCATCCATATAACACCCCTAACTCCACAGGTTCCTCCTAGGACCTGTATCAAACCATGATGGCATTGCACCCTAGGAGAAACATATCATACTATTATCATATTATATATTATCTACTAGACATGCCAATGCTTCACTTTATACATCATTCAAATTCTTTAAACTACAATCACACCATTACAATATGAATTATAGTTATACACTAATACAAAAATGGGATACCAATCCCAATATACAATCATACCATCCAAAGATCTTCAGTCTCTCTCATACATCCTTTTGATTGATCTGTCAAGTAAAAATTTAAGAAAGGAGTCATGAGTTCATGCAACTTAGTAAGTAAGTACAATTAATAAACAATAATAATAAATCATGATTAATACACATGATCTAACCTAGAACATGAATCAAAATAACATAATCTAAATATGTCTAGGAGGCTCAACTCCTCCTTAATCTAATACAATACCCTACGCCCTTTAGGCATATACAATCAAAACCATAACTGCAATATACTTCCATCTCATCCTGAGATGTATAATACAAAAACAAATATACCATGAGGCCCAAATCCTCATACTATCCATACACATTCCTATCTTACAACCCAGGGATATCATCCATCCCCTCTATTTTATGCATTCTTATCAAAAAACTAGGCTATTCCCTATCCCTTTCATGTAGAAGACATCCATACACAAGGATGAGTATAACATAAGGTACCTTATAGCTCCTAATTCATTTCAATCCAAGGGATACTCTCTATCCCAATTTATATTCATGCATACATACTATTTGTGGGATAATTCATATCCCATTACATTCATACAATCAAATATTTCCATTCTCTATATACTCAAGAAATATTTACTATTCCTCAATATACATGTATTTACAAAATAGAAAAACATCATTCTTAAACAAACATGGGATATCCACAATCCCTCATCCAAAATATACATGTCCAGAATAAACATGGGATATCCACTATCCCCATCCATTCATTCAAAACATACAAGGGGCTGCCTACTTACTTTAGGCCTTCAGATCCAAACCACTTTCCTCCTGCTTTATCTTTTCATCCTTCTCAGATCATCCTGTATAGGACTAATGCCAATTATAATACATCATTTATAGCCAATCTCGGGCTATAATCATCAAACATATGCTAAATACCAGTTAACTTAGGGTTTCTTTACAATTATCACAAGAACCTTCTTGTTTGGCATATATATCTAATACCTTACATGATTATCCTTTAAACAACATATAAATAACTCATTTAAACTTTTAATCTAGTCAATTTATAGCTTACATATCCCATTCACAAACATCCTCTTTAAACCTTAACTAGGACATAGCCCAAAACTTGATTCTACTGGTCCAAAACACTCCATACATGTTCTAAAACATACTAATCATGCTATTAATCATTTAGCCCATGATAATTTCAATAAAAATCACAAAATCCCCAAATTTCACTATTTATTAAAACCCTAGCTTTGCCAAATCTCCAATTTCTCAAGCTGGTAATAATTATATTAAGTAATTTCTCCCATGAATTCCACGTCAAATCCATCATTTTCTTCAAAATTCCTAAATTTCCAAAACCCTACCTTAAGAAAATCTGAAATAAATAGAGGAAAATCCAACTTATCAAGCAATCCATACATGACTTTCTCTTGTGGACATAAATCCAAGCCTAAAACTCTAGTTAACACCATCCATTTGGGAAAAATTTGATGTTTCTTCCATTTCTTCCATTTTTCATGGTTCAAATCGCTCCAACTTGGGTCTAAAAGCAAGATCACCAGATTTACTAGCTAGCCATAATGATTTTCTAGCTAAAATGGCATGGGATTAGGCTAAATGGGATTAGGGCAAGAAAATGGGAAGACATGGAATGGACAAAAGAAACAAGAAGATGAAAAATGGTCGAATCATCGACGGCCTCGCATAAAAGGATGACCCACATCACGGCATCAAATTCCATGCCCTGCCACCTTGCCATAACCCGATTCCACGTCATGGTGTGGAAAAATCTGCCATGCCCTGCTGCCTTGCCATAACCCGATTCCACATCGGCATCCAGTCCATGCCACGCCGTGGAATAATCTGCCCACAATGCCCCGCCTTTCTTCAGTCCTACACTACGACATCCTTTTTAGGCTACAACGTCCACCCTACTGCCCCATTTTCTACCTATTTTTCTAATTTTTTTGCATATTTCCTTTATCTCATTTATTTTTTATTATTTTTTCACATAATAATGGTATAATTTTCACATTTCATACCCTTAAATAATCAGAAATCAAATTAAAATTTTAATTGCATCCATTTGCAATTTGCGTCATCATACTTATACTTACATTAATTCCTTTCAAAGCTGATTTCTTTATTAATCAACATATAATTATCAAAATTTAAAACCATAGGTGTTACAACTACCTTGAGGATTACACCCATGCACTGCACACAATGTTCTAGGATTGCAGCATGTCACAAGGAGCCAATTTCATAGTTTTTCTTACTCCACCCACCTTTCCACTGATTTCCCCACCTTCTTAGTCTTATGAGTTGGAGGATGACACAGAAGATTGACCACATGCGTATCAAGGAAGTCCTCATTTTCATTGCTTTATTAAAAATTGAGGATAATGTTTGTTTCTAGTTTGGTGGGGGGGGGGAGGGGGGGGGGGTCTGTTTATGTTTGTGGTTTTGTGTTTATGTTTGTGTTTTTGTGTTTATTTGTGTTATTGCATTTAGTGTTCAATCTATTTACATGCTATTTGTGCTTAGTTAAATATGGTTGTGTTAGTTTATGAAAAATATGAAAAAAAATTATGTTTTGATCATCGATTCAGGATCATAATAGAAAACTAATGACATGTAAGTGACATTTAACAAGGATTAGTATGAAAATGAAAGAAATCATTATTGTCTGTATGCTTGACCTAATTACTTGTCTAATTTACTACAGATTCCTTTTACAAATTGATAACATGGCCATTTCTTTTGAATGCACTAAGTACTTAGCATCAGTTAGGTGACTAAGCATGCATAGTTTAGTTGAACTCTAGAATTCATTGTCATTAGTGATTGAGATGAGCAATAGATACAACAGAAAAGCATGTATACAGATTCTACATTTATTTGGAGGGGGGGGG
>JAYJMB010087839.1:0-20537 GCA_036873735.1 Pouteria campechiana
AAGTGTTTCGAAAATTGTTAAGGTTGGAATAGCATGGTGGGGGACAGTTGAGGAAAGTGTGAAAGTTTGTTGTTTTACAGAGGGTGTTCCAACAATCCAAAGGCTTGGATTTTCCAATCTGGTAGATTTTGAAGCCTCTGGCCAAATGTTTGGATCGAATCATGGGGCCTTCAAGTAATCCGCCGGTACATTTTGAAGGACACCGTAATTGCTTTCTGGTTTTGTCGTCTATTGCAGGGATTGCTCATGGCAACCACGCGTGTTTTACTGCCGATGTTCGACCAGTGGGCCATCATCCTATGTGTTCAGTAATGGTGAGGGCTTGTTCGACTTTGGAAGCAAATCAAACAGATCAAAGTCCCACAGGTGGCTTTTTTTCTTCGCCTTTTGTTCAATGGTTACTTGTTGATTAATCTTGTCTATTATCATTTGTTTTTATTCGGCTTGGCTATATGTCAAGTTCGGTTGCAGATGAATTTCTCCAGTTTAAATGGAAAGGGAATTTTTAGTTTGATTCAAGGGACCATTCGGATTCGATGAAATGTAATTTCACTAAAAACACTGAGCAGATAGGAACAACATTAATGATTCTCCCCTAAACTACAAATGAGGTGAAAGAAATTGACTTTGCTGATTCTACCAATTACCCCGTTTATCAATGATATATGAACTCCTCGACTTTCTCCCCTCAACTACAAATGAGGTAAAAGAAATTGACTTTTCTGATTCTACCAATTACCCCATTTATCAATGATAGATGAACTCCTCAACTACAAATGAGGTAAAAGAAATTGGCTTTTCTGGTTCTACCAATTACCCTGTTTATCAATATTAATTAAGTGAATTTTTTTTCCTTGAAGATATTGGATATCACCACATTCAAGCTAGTTTGATTTTCTAGAGAGAGAGAGAGAGAGGCACTTTTTCTTGACTCAGTTTTTTATTCCCCTCGATGAGAAAGCTCATTAAATATAAGGTGATAGTAGTCAAGGAAAAGGAAATTGATTTCCTCATTTTGAATCTCATCGCAATTGCAAAATTTACTTGGGGGGCTTATTAGAAGTTTTATCTTTGACATTAGTGCTCCTAGCTGTAGGAGCATATCTAGGCACCAGATCATACCCAGGAGGGAAGGAAAAAAGGGAGGGGGTATTTTTGCCTCATTTTGGAACTCATAGATAAGATGATATCACACTTTTCACAATTAGCGCAGACAAGAGTGAGGTGCTAGCTTCTGTGAGAAACTCCCCTCTCCCCCATCACATGTAAATGCCAAATGATTGCCTTCCGTGAAAGTGGAATCATTGTGTATGTCAAAGCTCTTGGGAATTCTGCTGAGGGACTGCTTTTGTGATGTTGGCTGCAGAGATTGTAAAGGAGCTGTATCTGAAAATGCTTCAATCTATTGAAGCTGAAACTGCACCTCCAAATGCTTTGTTGTGGTCTCTAGTTGGAAGCTGTGCTAATCGAGAGGACATCAAGCTTCTCTTCCAAATATTGCAGAATCTCCGAAGATTTGTTAGTTCTGTTACAACTGCTCAATAAGTTCATTTGCTTCCTTTCTTTCTAATGAAGTGCATTTGTTTGCATGTTTTTTGTCTTTCTTTATAAAACTTTTTATGATGCTTCATGTCATGTTGTTTCCTTCATTTAGAGTAGAATACAATAATATTTGTCTGCTTAAACTTTCTTGTCTTTTTCTGTGCAGAGGCTATCAAACCTTCTCATCCATTCAAATTTTAATCCTCATCTTTGTCTAAGAGTTTCTGAGGCATGTGCTCGTGCTGGCGCCATTGACTTTGGTACATCATAGATATTTTTATGTGAAAGTTTAAATCATTTCTTCAGAAAATGACATAAATTAACTGACTGAATGATATCTTTAATAAAATGCAACTTTTACAAGTTGTTTCTAAAACCAAGTTGTAATAGTTAATAAGAGATTAGCTAAAAAATTCATTGACTCACCAACAATCAAAATAAAAGCAAAGAGTTCACCATTTGAATTTACATGTCACAAGTTTATATCAGGTGTTCAATTCTCATCAGAAACAATTAAAATAGAAAAGTATGCTAAGCTTGATCTGCATAAGCGTTTTCAGATGCATATCAGCAGGAAGGAGTCAGAGTTTGTACGACTATTACAACCTTATTGGAAGTCAAATTGTTGTCTTGCCTCATAATACATAACCTGTTAAGTTTCACTACTTTATTTTTGTACAAGTGTTTGCACAATACCCAGTTTATGATGGCCACTGCATATATACTGATGCAGTTCAAGCTCTATTCTGTGCATGCAGGGAAGAAAGCACTGTGGAAGCATAATGTTTATGGATTAACTCCGAGCATAGGATCCGCTCATTATTTACTTGTAATGCTAACTTCCGGCGCATTTAATGAGTTCAGTTAGACATACAGATAGATTTATTGACTATGTTTTTCCTTATTCTCTGCCAATGCTCATATTTTATTTGTGTTTATGCAGTTACATGCTAAAGAACATCATAACACTAAGCTAATGGTGGATATTATGAACATGCTGAAAAAAAATTCATTACCACTACAACCTGGGACAGCAGACCATGTCTTCCGGTATCACTGTTACATTGACTACTTTCTGCTCTGTGCTGAGAACTGTGTTCTGGAAATTACTGCAATACCTTTATGTTATAAGGGTATTATTTTTCTGTATTTTGACTGAAAGTTGAACTGCATTTCAGGGTTTGTTTCTTCTTCTTTTATTAAAACCAAAGATTAGGAATGTTGGCCATTTAGTTAGGTTTATGAGTGGGTACCCAGATATGGTGGGACCTAGAATATCTTACGCACTCATGATGAGCCAAGTGTTAAGGTTGTGTTGTAGGCTTCATCTTGAAGCTCATATTCATTTGAACCATACAGTCTAGTTTTTCAATATGGCTTCTTTTGTTATCATGCATATGAGGATCTGTTCCATCTTGTTATGTCATTCTGTATTACAATTTTCTGCCACTAAGATTCACTGTTGTTGGATTAAATACGCATCCTGATTTTTGATTTTTCATGTGACATGTGGAAGCATTTGTTACAATGCTAATAAATGGGATTTGATCTCAAGATATGCAAAAAAATTTATCAAGGCCGGAGTGACATTGCATCGAACTGCATTTGGCATATGGATGGATTTTGCTGCCAAAAGGGGTACTGCTTTGTTTTCTTTTCTCCGTCTCTTCTTCTTCCTCATTTTCTTCTTCACAGGTGCAAGTTTAAACTGACTCCAAAATCAATTAAACGCTTCCTGTTAGTATCTAATATTCAAACACAAGAATTTTTGGGAGGAGAATTCTGCATGTTGGACAAATGCAAGGGAACAACATAACTAGTGGTTAACTCCGCAATTGAGTTCATCATTAATTTTTTCATGATCTTTCTTTAGAAATAAAAGATTGAACCTTTCTATGTTAAAAAATTGAAAATTTGAGTGCTCTTTTTCCCCTTCTAGTCTCTATGAAGTTATGTTGATTTTTTGGGTATAGAGACGAATTTTTTTTTAATAAAGACAAAAATTTCACAATACAATCAATGGCCTTTCCATCCCTCAAGAACAAAAACGTATGATACTTATATGAGTACTGGGACATAAGGGCCATCTTTCTGAAAGACAACATTTTATAGGATAGCCATCCCTTGAACTTTTGGGATATCATTCAAGATTATTCTTTTTGTAAATTAGGAGATCTTGGCTTCCTTTGTTTACAATAATATTAAACATGCATGTAAGACAAATAATCGCATTATTCCTCCCCAGAACCAACAGTAGCAGGAGTCTCCTCGTCTGGGTAAAGCAACAGCAACAAAAAAGAGTAAGACAAATAATCACATATCACCATTGGCACTCAGCTCAACTTTGTGGGATGCATGGACTAACACACCATGCAAAAGCAGTAGTTATGTTCTTCATTCATGAATGCCACATCATCAAAATGTGGCCAGTTCACTCTGAAGGAGTTTTGCATTCTTGAGATTAACACGTCTGGTGGTCTGACTTGGCATTAAAATTTGGGCTTCCTGCCAAGGTGCATTATGCCCATTAGCTGACAGCTCAACTTTCCTTGTGTGGTGCATGGGCTGTGCTAACCATTCAAAAACAGAAGTTATGCTCTTCAATGTCACATCATGAGAATGCGGCCAGTCCACTCTGAAGGAGGCTTTATTCTTGAGATCAACACCATTGGATCTGGGGGTCTGACTTGGCATTTAAATAATTAAATGTGGCCTTCCCTCCAAGTGAACTACAATGCACAGTTTCAATACAGTTTAAATAGCCTGCTTTATATTTTAAAGATATAAACAAGATATACCCCAATCCAAGATCAAGTATACTGTAGTGTATTTTGTAGGAATTTCCATGTAGGTTCACTGTTGTCTTGGCAAGCCTGGGTTCATTTAAATCTAGTTACAATAGGGAAAAATGACTCTTTGTATAAGCATTGGAATTGTGGTGATCCTTTTCTTTTTCATGTGAGGAAATGTTTGGCCACTTCTGCAGGTGATGTGGAATCTATATGGAAAATCGAAGAGCTGAGGTCGAAGTCTGTTAGTCAGCACAGTCTTGCCACGGGGTTTTCTTGTGCCAAGGTGATTTTTTTGTCATGTGAAGCTTGGACTTGATGTTGTGCTCTTAGTTGATTCTGGTACATGTGAAGCTTGGACTTGATGTTGTGCTCTTAGTTGATTCTGGTAAAGCTGAGTCTATTGCCAAACTCATGAAGTTGCAGTTGAGTTTCAAATCCTAAAATTTCTGAAGAATTGCACATGGTGATCTCTCAATTGTTAGATTTGGGGAAAAAAATGCTCTTTTCTTCTGTTTCAGGTCACTTTATGTGTGTTGTTGTTGTTGAAGGATGACTTTGTCTTTTTAAGTTGCTCACTTGCACTCATAATGATATTCTGATTCTGTTCAATGTTTTTCTGTGTCCTTGTTGGCATAGGAAGGGTATTTTTATGATAATATTAATAGAATTCAGTCCAGACGCCTCCTACAGCAGATTGAGATAAGAGTTAACCATCCATTGGTTATCATTGCAAGTTCATCTTCAACAATTAAGGATATAGAGTTTGGTTGCTTCTGACAAGTACGTCAATGTTGTTCATGAGTATAAGGGAAAAATCAAATAAATGTTACAATATTCTTAAATACCTGTAACCTCAATTTTATAATTGTGCATAACTTATTGCACACCACACCTGTTTGGCTGCAT
Source organism: Pouteria campechiana (assembly GCA_036873735.1). Classification (NCBI taxonomy): domain Eukaryota; kingdom Viridiplantae; phylum Streptophyta; class Magnoliopsida; order Ericales; family Sapotaceae; genus Pouteria; species Pouteria campechiana. Next base: position 5,241 of record JAYJMB010087839.1, read on the forward strand.
CATATTTTGAGAACAAGTCCAAAAAAATTGCACCCACTGGTTGTCCTAAGCACCTGAAGTGAAGCCAAAAATAAAGCAGCGCTTTATTGAGCCATTGCCCATAAATATGTGGCCCACTTGGTAAGTAGTTTAGAATCTTAGATCTCTGTCTGCTACCTTTCTCCATGGGACTTACTCAGCCTCATAAAAACGATTGTTTTTGCAGAAATTGTTGGTAATAGTATAGCCATATGGCTATGTTACCTTTATGATGTGCTTTGAGAGACTTATAATCCTTCCTTTTTTGGCCTTTTACAGGGATATCTACTTGAACATAGGCCTAAGGATGCAGCTGCCATGATTCACATGCTGAACCAGGTGATCATATTTTATCCTAGATTCACATTACGTAGAAAGTTAGGGACTGTTTTGCTCAAGTCACATGATGTAAAAAGTTAGGATGAGGTTTATTGGATTAATCATTTGAGCTTGAAATGGGATGGTTTCTTTCCCCCCTTCTTGGTTGAGAGGATACTTTGGAAATCATTTGAGTCTGTGCAACCCACTTTAAACTTATATTTAAATTGAAATCCGTTTACACACATCTTTATCCAGTGACAGTTTGTACTGTGCAACTGATATTCTGCATTTTTCTGATGCAACAGACTCTCCCCGACAAGAAGAAATCACTTATACCAGATGAGCTTCAAAAGTTGGTTAGTGAGTGGCCTAAAGAAGTGATAAAGCAGCAAAAGTTAGAAGATAGGAAGGTATTTTTCTCCCTGGTTTTTTTGGTGAATTTTCAGTATGTGAGGGACATCTTTTATTGTTGGCATTAAAGAACTTGGCTAGTTGCAAGTTGATTTACTATGGATTGAATTCACCAAGTTGATTCAGATGCTTGGCCAATTCAACTTGGTTTTGGTCATCCATCATAGACTTAGGCAACGCAACCATCAAAATGAAGAAATTGCTTTCCAACACATATTCTAGGTTAAGTTTGATCAGATTAACAAAGATGTTCTACCAGAGAAGTTAACGTCATTGATCTGGCCTACAAAACTGAAGTTCCAAATGCTTTGTTAATACTCCTTATCATATTCCTGATTTATTATGCAAGCTTAGCCTATGCATGAACCTATCGGGAGTGGTGTTTGTTGTAAGCTATGCAATCTGCAAAGGTCAGTGGCCTCTGTGATTTCTAAGGTCATTTTCACTTGTAGGGGCTGGAAAATGCTGCTTTTCTTATCTAATTTTAATCCCATTTTGAAGAGAAGGCATTGAGTTCCTTGTTGAACCCCAACCATTTCACTTATTTTCTTTTTCTGCCTAGATGGGAAAGGAGCTTGCTCTGATAGTTCCCTTCAACTCAATCTGTTTGCCGTCCTTGAACTAATCTGTTTTGTGTCATTGGAAGGCTGGGAACCAGTGTGCTGCTGTCCTGTCTTGTGCACCGGAACTATGACACCTTAATAGATGGAAAGAATAAAAATGAAATGAGAGGCCTATGTTTCGTTTTTCTTCTTGCTCCAATACTGGTCGCCATTTTTTATGCCCACTCTATTTCAAGAGGAAATGTAGTAAATATGCCCTTCTGAGATTTAAAATGTTTTTCAGTCACCTTTTCTACCCTGGCTGCAGTTCATCCATTTCCTTAATTTAACACAACCAGGATTTGTCTTCATTTGCTGCACAGCTTGCTAGGTAGACAGCAAACTTGTAAATGTGAATTGAGTGTCATACTTCTGGAAATCCCTGCCAGAGATTGAACACTGGCCAACACGCATTGGGTTCTCCATTAGCAAAGTAACTAGTAGAATGAATGTTTTTGTCTCGCTGAATCATCCTCTTTATTTTTACACTTCCAATTTGGCTTATTCATCTGCTTATGCTGACCAGGCACTGGCTAGTTCCTTGGTAGACGATATCAAAGCCATGGCAGACTTTCTGCTGAAAATGGGTTTTGAGGTGATAGTGGATGTTGAAAATCTAAGTCAAAACAAAGCTGTAACAGCCTGAAATGAAATAAAAAAAAGGGGGGAAAGTGGATACAGTTGGACAGAAGTGGAATGCAATGTGTCGAAGTTGGCACTTTTTTTTCCGTCTCAGATGGCTTGAGTAAAGTGTTCAAGTACGAGCCTTGTGCTCTTTGTTCAGTGCGGATGTGTTATCATCATTATCAGTCGTTTTTGGCATGCATGATTCAATTTTTATTTTGATGGATGCTCTCTGGACCACATTAAGCTCCAGATTTGATTGGATATTGGAGAAGCAAATCGGAGTAAAATGCGTAGTCAATTTGGTTTTAATTTTTTTTCCTTGTTTGGTCAAATTGGATGGCTAAGATGCCGAAACATCCTCTGTTTTGTAATTTACATTTTTTCTGGTACCCCAATGCTTTGCAGATAGGAAAGGCCATGGTCTAGAAGGTTTGCGGTTGCTAGCATAGCCGCAGGATCAGGGGATCATGATCATGATGATGTCAGTGGTTCATAAGTGGGTGAATGAACTAGCATTGGTTCATATGTGGTTGAATGAACAAGCATAAGCACGGCTTGATGGCTAGGGGTGCAACTCAAGTCGGTTCGAATTGCGTCGAGCTTAACCCAATCTTAATCCAAATTAAATTCTCTTCTCAAATCAAATCAGCCCATCTTCTAAAGCCACAGGAGATTAACAATTTGGGTTAATAATTTCAACAGACAATTTGAATTAACAATTCTTATATTTGCATTATCACTGCAAATAATATTTATAAATGTATTTTATTGAATGTATTTATTATATGAATAATTTACTATGAAAATGTTAGCAAATGTTAAAAATATCAATATAATATCAAAAATAATTATTTAAAAATATCGGTTTTTGAATATAATCCAAATCAATATGTAAGAATGTAATTTGAGAATTATTTTAAGTTAAAAATTAAATTATATAATTAATTCTAAAATGTAATTCAACATAGAAAGTATGACCCGTTTAATTATCATTTTCATGTATTTAAAATTATTATAAGATATAATATTATATTATTATTCATGTTACAACCAACCAAAAATAATTAAATCAACTAGTCTATTTAGATTATTTAGAAATTTGGGTTATATGGATATTTGGATTTGGATAATTTGGTTCGGATTTCACGTTATTTGGTTTGGGTTATCCAAATCATATTACAATTTGATTTGGGTTGGACCCAAATTACAATCCAAAACCCAAATAGTATTAACCCAATATTATTTAAACTTCAGGTTGATACCCGAAATCCAAATAGTATTAACCCAATACCATTTAAGATTCAGTTTGTCTGGGTCAGATTTAGGTTAACCCGAACTGAGTTGCGCCCCTAATGATGGCAATATCAATTTCTCTCGACTTTGCAGTTCGAACTGAATCTACTTGAAACTTCGATGGGATCCGCAGTGGGAAATGTTGCAAACTGGCTTTTATGTTCAAGGCCAAAACTGCTGATGTGTGATTCATCAGTTTCTATAACATCACTCTACTCCACCTAATTTGAGTTTCTATAACAATTTCCCCACTTTGTCTTTGTTTGTTATTTTGCTGACACCATTCTACTCCGCCTAACATCAGTTTCTATATCAATTTCCCCACTTTGTCTTTGTTTGTTATTTTGCTGACATCATTCTACTCCACCTACCATCAGTTTCTATAAAAGAGTTTATCTAGTGTACCTAATATAATTCATGCAAAGCATTTGGATGGATTAGTTTTAGACGACCACGCATAGATAACCATGCAAGATTTTGTCAGAAAAGCCGCGTAAAAGAAAAAGTTAAAAAAAAAGTTAGACTTGAAACTAAAAAGGATTATTATTGTGATGTGAAACAGCTTTATATGACCTGGTATACCATGTTCGTTTCAAATTACATAATTACCGGTGGCCTTTACAGCTTGGAATTTGAAATGAACATGTTGTGCCAATAAGGAATCGTAAAAAAACAGTTTAGTAATTTATATGGTACCAATGTCAACAAAGTATACTTAAAATCTGTAAAGATTACGGTATATTTATTAATCTTAGAAACCTGCCCAGCGTCCTGTTCTGAGAACTACAAAACAAATAAGATATACATATCAAAGAAAAGCTACCTCTGTAGCCTAGAATAATGCCAGCATCCCAGAGTCTGAAAAGATTTAAAAAATGGAATTTGAAAAAATAAAGAACAGAGAGTGTGTATCTCATCATACACTTCCTAACTCCCGGGCTCATTCCAAAATGCCTTGCAACAACAATAGCACCTTTAGAAGCCACATCTCAGACATGAAAGCAGAAGGTTCTATGGCATTCTTTCCTTCCCTTTGACCCGAGTACTACCTTTACGAGCCTCCTTGGAACCAGGTAATCTCAATGGGTCCGGAGGCTGCTTCTTTCTCCTCCGATGACCTGCAGCAGAATCAACCAAAGGGCCAGACCAAGTTGACAACCCTGAGCTTTTTGGATAGATGAATGTGGAGCTGAATGGAATATCTGGCGGATCAAATTGAGGATCTATATGATGTTCAGAACCCAATTGAAAGCCGAGAGCTCCATCCTCATGGGGTGGAGGGAACTTCTCACTCTTGCTTTTAGCATTTGCATGCGTGATTAGACGCCTCCTCTGCTCAAAAGGGAAACATGAGTACTTAATGCAACCAATTTAAGTAACTATGGTGCTTGACTGAAGAAAATACAAGCTTGTCAAAGTCTTTCAAAGAAATGCAATGAAAAAAAAAGGAAAGAAAGATATATGGATCTTCACTATCTTCACTATCTTCTAGAAAAGCAACTGGCAATGTACCACAATGACCCATGGCATTGATCCAAGGGGCCTCAAAGTTCCTCATTTTTTCTTTTGTATTTTTCCTTTATCACAGAAGTTTTTTGTTGGGACGAAAATTCCAGAAATCTCCTTTTATGAGACAGTCTTGCATGAATGGTGGCCTGAAAATAGGCAATAGTTAAGAAACAGTCCTCCAATCAATTGCCCAAAAATTAAAAGCTCCAGGGCCAGTATTCTTCTTTTTCTTTTTCCTTTTAATGTTTGGGTGGGCAGGTGAGCCTGATGTCCTGAGTCCACCCATATTTGAGTCAAACAATCCTCAGTCTTTATTAATCCAAGACTAGAATTGTCCACCGTTTTTTTTCTTTTCTTTTTCTTTTTCCTTTATTTCTTTCAGTTCTCTTTGCCTGCATGTGACAAGCCTGTCAGAAACTTAAAGGCGGAGCAGATAAAGACAGAAGCATGACATACATCAATGTTTGTCTGCAGTTCGGCATTCGCTTCTGGGGCAGGGATTGCCCTATTGATGCGGTCACGCATACGAGTCTTCTTCACACCATCACCATTAGCCCTTCCTCCACCAGCCCTCAGCCTGCATAGCCACAATCAAAGGGAATGCTAATAATAAATCATAAAACTCATCAAGATGCTGGTGGCCCAGACAAAAAGAACAAATAAAGACTAGGGTAATGAGCAAGATCATCCTGCTCAAAAAGTCAAGGATGCAAGAACTTTTCTTGAGCTTTCTTTTTTTTTTTCCCAAACCATATACAACGGCATTCCAGAATTTGCTTGTCTGTTAGAAGTAGAGAATAGATAGGCATGATAAAGTCTGACTTTATCGAACAAAATCTATGAACAGAGAGTATAAGACCTTCTAGCTTCTTCATCCCTCAGCTTAGCGTCCATTTCCTTGGTTGGAGGATATTTGGGAAGGCTTGAAGGCTCACAGGCATAAGGCTCTGTTGTGAAGAACTGCAAAAGAGAAAGCACATGTTACAGATAACATTCTAGGTGGCATCGTGTAGAGGGGATATTTCACAAGGACCGTCCCTCACTTGAAAGTGCTAAATATCAAGCATCTGTATTCATGTACAATGGGGGAAATTTTGATTTCTGAATTCATGTCAGAAAGAAAAAGAGAATGCTTTGCAACAGCTTGGAAAGCCTAGTGGCATGCATTAGGGCCAAAACCATAATGAGCCTTGGGCCATACGATACTTTCCCTCCACCAAAACAAAACAAATAAAATAAAAGAGAGAAAAAGAAGGATGATTCAATAAGTTGAAATCTATATAGACAGAGTTAGCATCAGTTTCATGATTAAGCAGAAAATGTCTTGCATGTCATGGTTATCCTATTGCTAACTTATATACGTTTTAATTTTTTCCTTTGACAAATGCAGATTCCCAATTGAAAACAAAGCTTGCAGTCTGTAAGTTTTGAACAGTTAAATATATCCAAATGCATTGATAATAATAACACCATGTTTTCCATCAAAAAATAGAAGGAAAGAAAACAAATCAAGAATGTTGCTTTTGTAACAGTCAACAATCAGTATCTTTGTTCTGCCGAGACTGATACTTTGTATCTGCCTTCTAACCAGATCCCCTACTACTGTGGAATTTTAACCGATAGTGAAATTCAGTTAATTATAAATTTTGGCAGCTAAACATATCTATTGGAATTCATAAATCACAGCACCATTTATTTCTTAACATTTGTGAAATATATCATGTTTTCAAATCATTTTAAGGCTATGAAATCATGGCAACTTAACTGTCCATAACATCAGCTTTGTACAATCAGAACCAGGACAATTGTTCTACAAACAAGGATAATGTCTCAGGAGAACTACAGAAGGAATTGATGATCCAAGAATGTTTAATGAAGAACGATAATTCTCAAATTGAAACAAGGAAAATCAAGAAGTTTTTTCTTCTCATGGAATGTAAGATTATAAGAAGAGGTTACAAAGGAATATTGCAGCCAAGGAGAAAATCATCAAGTTAAAAGGAGCTAAGTAGGCTAAGGTGTGCCAACCAATAACTATGCTTCTATGAGTAAGAAGAATATGAAGTAGATTTCCCCTTTGTGCAAAGGAATCAGCAGAAAGGTAGAATTGAAGGAAACTTGACAGGACACGACCTGATTTTATTGATACACCTCAATGAAGAACAGATGTGATGGATGCCAAGATCAGCTTGCAATTCAGAGAGACCCAAAAAAGATGCTGGAGTTTTAATGACAACCAATTGAACATCTTATGGGACCTTGCAAGAGACTTTCAACATCATAGGATTGCTTTCTAATATTGCAGTTAAGGAATGTAAAGTTGGTGAGGTGGAGGTTCAAGCTTCGACTCAATCCCAAACCAAACTCAAAAAGTCTTCCTGTGGCAGGATCCAATTCATCTATCAAATTCCAATAAAAATCAGGTTGGGTTGGATTCATAAATACTTACAAAGAAACAAAGGTAAAAATTACACAGAAGCAATCCGTTATAGATCTTGCTAATGTGACATCTGTTCATGAATGCAAATTCAAAGTTCCGATTTTGCATTTGTCAACAGAAACTAGGATGTTGCTGCACCTTCAAGTCATCTTCAAAGGTTCTCCTCTGTGCTGGAAATTCATCATTCACTGTTCAGTTAGATTTCCATTTAGCAATTCATAGGATATCATAGGAAGGCTTTGAGTGGAGTTAACAATCAAATTTGAAAATGTTCGTCAGCCAGTCAAAGATTCAAAATTTGCTAATGAGGATGGTATTCATGATAATATGACTAGTTCTAAGACAAGCTCTAGTCAGTGTTATCAGAACTGGACCGGACCAGGTGGTCCAATCGTGGACCGGAAGCCAGTCCGGTTCGATTGCTTACAGTTTACAATTCCTAAACTAACTGCTATGAACCATGTAAACCACTGGTTCAACCGGAACACCAGTTAAACCAGTTTAGCAGTTTCCCAAAGTCAAGCTTGCCAGAGAAGATAGGATGCATAACTTGATAAACAAGGAAACCTAAAAGTTAAAAACCCATGTGTAAAAAACTAGTCTGTTCTTTGCTGTTGCTAGCAAAAAAGCATTTTGCTTAATCCAGGAGAGCATGGAATTTACATATGCATGCATAAGTAAACTAAGAATTTTAAAAAATAATAAATGAATGGTGATGGCCCCATTAACAATATTGTTTTATCCTGTAATTTTTCTCATGTATGTTATACATAATATATTATTATTAAAATTTTAATTTTAATTTATGTTATGACAGTTGATGTTATCACAGTTCAAATCAATTTAAATAAATGGTCAAAACAATTTGAAGCAAACCGCACAGTGGATCAGTTCAATCAACGTTTCAGTTCTGATAATGTCAATTCTAGTTAGTAATTGACCACAATAAGCCAAAAAGGGCTCCAATACAAGGAAATATCCATGCATTGCTTCTGCAGTGGTGATGGGATTTTGACAGTAGAATTTGTAATAGGTTGGGGCATTCCCTACCATGCTCATTTCTTTAATAAAAAATTCCAAGCTTAAAAAATAAATTACTGCCATTTCAACTGATTATCTGCCCATGTATGTCCAGCTAAATCCCCAGGAATATGAAATACAAAATCAATAAAAAGAAGACAATTATTAGCATTGATAACTCACTTCACTGTTCAAAGCAGCAGTGGCAGTTTTCCGATCAGCCGGGTCAATTGCAAGAAGCGTTTCGATTAAAGGGAGCGATGATGGAGGAAAATCTTTAAATGTTTCAACTATACACCGCTTATAGGGCTGTTGGGGCTTAAATATGGTTGCATGGGGCAACTTTGACTTCTTCCAATATTCTTCTGAAGGTGAACCGCACAGCTTGAAAATCTTGTGCAGCTGCTCCACCTAACAAACAAAGCATAAAATCTTAAGCTAACAATTACCGGCAACTGTAAGAAAGGAATGATCGAGTGGTGGCAGTGTTCACATGCCGAAACATAGTGTTGATGGCTTTCTGAAAGCACAAAACGATTAAGAAATTTTTTGATCAGCAGCTTCAGTTTTTTGTTTGTATCACCATCACCCAATGTTGTAGTTCTGTTAACATTCACAAAAATCTAAAGCAACCGTTGAAACCAATCCAAAAAGTAAATCTTCTTAAACAATCATTAATAAGGAGACCTGAACAGGAAATGGCACATGAAAAAACAAGTTTTGGTTGAGATGCATTAGCATGAGAAGACTTAGTACTATACCAAACATTTAACTAAGGAAATGCAACCACCAAAGAATGAAACTGCATGCAACATGCCTGATTCCAACTCAACTTTCTTTTTCCTTTCTTTTACTTGCACCAGTACTTAGTGTCTTAGAAGTTATTTTGTTTTGGACTATAATAGAGAAAAAAAAAATGGTATCGCAGGAATTCTTAAAGTCATTTGACTCAAACAGCAGAGGAATATGGTATAGCAGTCTAGCAGATATGCACAATGTTCTATCAAAAGGACAACATGAAAAAGTAATGTTATACAGAGGGGGCTAAGTGCTAAGACGTTGCAAATATAAACCAAATGTCACAAAACCCACCATTTCATGAAAAGAACAGTTGTATCTTTAAGGTCCTGAAAGACATGAACAAAGATCATGATAGATTCCAATTGTGCTAACATCCCTTGAAGGATAAGATGATCTATATGGTCTCCAAGTACAATGAGAAGTTCTACAAAGTAAAGTCACATATCTGTAAGAGCTTAATCATCATTTGCCCCTAAATAGAAAGTATATTCATAAGGGAGTTACCTCTGTACGCCCAGGCATGATAGGTTTCCCAGCCAACAACTCTGCTAATATACATCCTGCACTCCAAAGGTCTATACCTACACCATAATCTGTAGCCCCAAGAAGGAGCTCTGGAGGTCGATACCATAGAGTCACCACCCGACTTGTCATAGGCTGCCTGTGGTCTGGATCAAAGAATGATGCCAACCCAAAATCAGCAATCTTGAGCATTCCACCATCATTGATAAGGAGATTAGAGCCCTTGATGTCACGATGCAGCAAATGACAGTTATGACAATGCTCAAGGCCGGACAACAGCTGGTGCATGTAACACTTCACCTGCCATTTTAGAAGAGAAAACCGTGAACAGATACACATGCATTTAGGTTACATTAGGCTCATTCACAGCCCACACCAATCAAAACTTATCAGTAATGACAAGAAAATATGTAGATAAGGACAGCTTAGCATAATTTAACATCCTTGTGAATATGATCAAAACCCACATGTTATGTCACCATTCTACTAGCATCTCTGTGTCTGAACTTGTACAAGTGAAAAAGGTAAGAACATGTTCTTTGAGTCCTAACTATTACCTCTTTTGCACAGTGGATCACAAATTACGTGCCATGAATGTCATTTCTTGGTTGTCCAAACACATCTAACAATGACATTTACAAAAGAAAACCAAAACTAAACGCTGCTCAAAACCATTCATTCTCAAATCAGGACTGAACAAAAGAAGAATTTAACCGAGTGCATTTAGCCTTTTCCTTTTTTACTCTGGAATTTGATGGAAAGAAGAAACATGACAGGACTAATCATGAAAATAAATCCAACGCATTTTTTCTTCTTTGAGAGAAACAAGTAACGACTTACTTTTTAGTTTTTCCTTGCTGATGTTGCATTGTTGGAGAAAAATTTATTTTTGCCGCTGATTTGTAATTCAGAATGTCACATCAAGAGGTTAAAATAATTTTTTCTCCTTCTATCTTCCCTCCAAAACAGTTTCTCTCTTACACATATTATTCAAAGGCGTCATTTTCCCCTACCAATCGATGATAGAAATGGAGGAAAAGGTCACATCGACTACCTAATTTTCTCTCATTTTCAATCAAATGCACCTAGCCAAGCATCTTAAGTGCCTAGTTTCTGAGCAAAAACAATTTTCCAACTACCGAGTCTCCTTTCTTTCCCTTTTACTAACGGTTCAACAACCAAATTCACGAATACCAAGCACCCAAATGGCCCATTCAAACAAAAAGGCATCCAGGTAATCCAAGCTAACCTGAGGTTCTGTGAACTTGATGTCTGGGCTTGCAGCAAGCCCCGCCAGATCATGCTCCATGTACTCAAAAACAAGATACAAACTGCACGACATCCGCGACGTCACTAAACCCTCCAACTTCACCACATTGGGATGATCAAGCTTCCGCAGTATCAGAATCTCTCTCGCCATGAATTTCACACTCTCCGGCTCCAAATTGTCGAACCGGACCTTCTTCAAAGCCACAATCTTCCCCGTCAAAGAATCTCTAGCCTTGTAAACGTTGCTGTAAGTCCCTTGTCCAATCTAACAAAATCCAACAAATATAAAAAATCATCCAACCATCAAGAAATCAAAAAGAGAAACTTTCCAGTTCAGAAATTTGCCTTGTCAAGCTTCTCGAAGGAATCTGCTCGGCGCGGGATCCACCCCTGTATGGCCTCACCGGCGACGGCGGAAAGCCAAGACGGCCACCCGGCAGCGACCTGCTCGCCATGCACGTTCTTCGGGGGATTGCCGAGCCGCGGGTCCTGCCTCCGCCGTCTCCGAGGCCTGCGCTGCTCATCATGGCCGTTCTCTACAGCCTGAGCGGCGCTTCCACCGTCGGCCTTCGCCGCCGCAGCAGCGGCAACATGAGGAGGCCTCCGATCGGCCTCAGGCGCTGCCGCAGCAGCCGGGAAATCGCTCTGCTTCTGCGGCAAAGATTCCGGTCTGCCGAAGACGCAGCCCATAGCTCATCTCTCTAGCAATTTCTAGGGTTTTGGGATTTCCATCTCCGCTTAGACGGAGAAAGGTAAGAACCGGGAAGAAAAGGGAAGAAAAAAAGTGAAAATGAGGTTAGTGCCGGACACCGATTCGGGTGGCCCGCGGGCACTGGCCTTTTTTTGGAGACAGACAGGAAGAAGCAATGATTTTACATGTTCCGCGATTTACGGGAGTATAATGCTGAGAGAGCAGAAAGTATCTGCCATTGAAGAAGCACGAGGAAGGCGAAGGTCTCGGCTTTTGACTCTCATGCACTGACAGAGCAACGACGCTGTTTCATACTCCGGCTGCCCATGAGGAGCCATAAACAGGCTTTTGCTTAACTGAAAACTACAGAATACAATTTTGGTACTTACTCTAAAAGATACATTGAAATGTCATTGTCTATAACTAAACCAAGCTATCCTTATGATTGGATCAGCTTATAAATAAATACAACGAGCATTTAGAAATACATCAAAATATTTTCTTCATAATTGTGGTTTTAATATTTATAAAATAAAACATTTTTAAAATATTCAATTTATCATGTTTGAGGGCATTTTTAGTTAATTATATCTTATAGGTGCTTTCAGAGGATATTAATTTTACTTGAATGGATTCAGACAGCTTTTTAAGATTAAACATGCCATTTAATAATTTGAAAATTATTAGGTTTTAGAATATTTAAGATTATTTTAATAAAATATAGATACTTTTTATAAATTTTTTATAAAGCTATAATTATAGTTAAAAAATAGAGATATATTTTTGTATAAATTTTCCCAGTCCTTGTAATAAACAAGCAAATTTGTAGGCGCCTGTTCATCATCGTTCACGGTCCGCCGTAGTACGATGGCATTTTCGCGTGGGAAATGGGAACGAGGGTGATAAAAGATATAGCGCGAAAACCGGAGTATGGTAGACCAATGTCTATGCAGTCCACATTTCGTAATTACTTAATAATACGAACCATTAGTGAATTGGACGCCTGTAATTTATGAAATTTATCTTCATATTACTGTAAAAAATGTTATTATGGTGTAATATATTCTATTTTTATAATATTTGCCTAATATCCAAATTTATTCACAAGATTAACAGCTTCAAGTGATATTTAATATCTTGTACTAACTCCACCGTCCCATCTACGAAAACGGACGTGGCATTAAAACCGATAAACCTACACGCATGCTGTGGGCTTCTGCTCTGTTCCTACTCGTGCGAGTGGCATTTAACTGCCTTCAGGCTAAAGGCAGAGGCGCGGAACGTCACAGGTCAAACTGAGCGGAGACTTCAAAAGTCCAGTCGCAGGCACGTTTTGTTGATTCGTCTTTGAAAAATATTTTATATCAAAATTATTCAAGTAAAATTTCAAGTGGATTACAATATATTTACTGTAAAAAATTATATATGACATATTTGTGAGAAGATTAAATTTTGACATTTATTTATCTAATTTAAAAATAAATGATATATAAAATATTTGGACAATTTTATACCTTTTTTTATTTTTCCCTCATCATATGAACCATTTTAATGTGGTCAATATTAATTTATATTAAAAAAATTATGTGTTAATATCAATTTATATAATTTACATAGTTAATGAGTTAAATTATGAATAGTGTGAGGTGTGTCCTTAGAATCCCAAAATGATTTCAATAGCTAAAGCATACACTGGACAATATTGTTCATTTTGGAACAACTTAAAATTTTATTTTGGCAATTATTATATTTAATAAATAAATACTATTTAAAATATTTTTGAAACAGATTTTAAAAATATATATCCCAATCTTTCAGAATTGGTGTTAAGAGATGGCTATTCAAACATCTAAACATCCACCTTTCCATTTTAATAATTTTATGTGCTCCATTTTATCTTTCTCTATACACTCATTCATCTAATGTAAATAAGTAGGAAAATAAGAAATGACTAGGTTAATGTGGTCTAAATTCAAGAATAAATTAAAGTAATGTTGAATTTTTCTATGTTTAATATTTTTTATTTTTATTCACATTTTTAGTTTTATATTTTATTTATTTTATCTTTATTAATACATTGTTTATCATTTATATGCTAATATGATTTATATTTGTGCTTGGGTCCATTTGAGAATTGAAAAAAGATGTAGAAAAGAGGAAGAAATAGAAGAAGAAAAGCAAAAGAAATGACATAATAGGATATTAGTAATAATAAAAAATAAAGAAAATAAAGATAAAAATAGTAAAAATTTTGCATGAAAGGAAAAGTTATAATAATTAAAAATATAGATAATAATAATAAAATTATTAAGATAATTAAATAAGAGCTGAATAAAAAGAGGAAAAAAAGATTTTCATCACTTTTTTATTCCTGTTATGCAACACATTTCCATTCTCTTTACATTTTACCAATTGTCCAAAATTAAACGTTTCACTAATTCTATACTTGAAAGATATATCTATTGAATATGCTCAATCTTTGTTATTTGAATTTGATAATCAAGTTAAATTATTTTTTTGTCCAAATAAAGTACACATGTCTTTAACAAATACAAATAACCATAATTCTTGTCTTGTTTATTTTTACAATATTTTTAAGAAAAGGAAAATATTCATAATTGGATTAGCATGGTTAGACAAACTTAATCAACATAACAAGTTTGGATTCATTTGTCAAAGCTAGGATGCATATTTCTAGCTACACTTGGGTTACTTACTTGGAGAGACATGAAATTGTATATATAGATAGATAGATATAGATATAGATATATTGAAGATAACCTAAATTAAATTCAAATTCATTGCCTATTAGATGTGAATTGAAAACATTACCAATGGAATTGAGTTAGGATTGAGTAGATATGTAGCACATCTTTTCCATGAGCCTAGAAACATGGTAAAGTTTTAATTTCTTAACCTTTAAATTGCTATGTAATTCTCAAGCTAAAAAAAATACCAATTAATTTCTTTGCTGCAAACACTTCTTTTTCAAGCTTCTGCTGTTGCCTTTTATTTTTATTTTTTGATAAGTAACTTTTCTCATTACTTAAACCCATGGTATAGTATTTTCTCCAATATCAATTAATTAGAGAATTAACTTGATTCAGTCCTTACACTGTTAGAGTCCATGAAAGTTTCAAATAGTTACCTCTGGATCATCCCCAATCTCAACAAGGTTGAGATCCAAAATTCTTGAGAAATTTTGAATGTTTGGATCGAAAAATATCATATAAAAATTAAGAGGTGTAAATTTTTTTTCTTTTCTTTCTAATGCGATATTTATCTAATTTAAATTATTCTAATTTTTTTCATCATTTATATTTTCAACTATTATTTCCATTTCTCTCACTTTTTAATTATCGTCCATTTTTTTTACTAGAGCTGCTTCTTTTACACTTTCTTTCGACATTTCAAGTGTATTTATTTTAAAGTAAAAGAAGCGTTTGTAGAAAATTTTTTGTAGAGCTATTGTACTATTTATCTATTTTTATTCATTTCGTGATTGATATCACTCTAATGATATTTGCATTATTATTTTATCTTTTACACTTTTTTAAATCAAACACACCCTATCTATCTTTTTACCACTATTCAAATAGTTTTAAGAAAAAAAGAAAAACATAATTCCATGTCAACGAGATGATATAGCATTTTTTTAACTTTCTCTCTCAAAATACCACATGAATTTAACCCAATGACTCGCATCTAGCTTCCCTCAAAGATCCTAAGAATCGATGGCTGGGATTTCTTCTTGGAGATTAAGGAATCGCTAC
>JAYJMB010087840.1:1682-20535 GCA_036873735.1 Pouteria campechiana
TTGTGAGGCCAAGCTTTTCCAAACTTTTCAACTTGTGAGGCGGGCGAGAGAGAGAGAGAGAGAGAGAGAGAGAGAGAGAGAGAGACTTTAGGGTCGGGTCTAATTATACTAAAGTCGGGTCTAATTATCGTGTATAAATTTATAAATGATTTAGATTTGACATTCCATTAGAGAATTTTATTTACAATTATTAAAATCATGATTTACTCGTGATGGGATTTCGAACAGTTTATCTATAATTTCTATCTTTATTATAATAGGAAATTCATATCTTATATCTTTTCGAATTAATTCATTTTTTTTTAAGGTTTGTTTCTCTGAGATCATCCCGTGAATTTGGGATGTATGGAAGAGGGAATTATCAAATTGACCCTAAGCTCTTTTCCGGAGATCTTTGATTTAGATTTTTGGCCCACCCTTTTAAACTGCGGTATGTGGATAATAATAATAATAATGATAATAATGTATGAGTATCCTTTGGTGAATTCGTTTCTTTAGAGTTCCAAGCTACCCAGCCCACCATCGGCTACGACTACGCAGACGAGGTACACATCCGAGGCCCACAATTAGAATGTTAAAAAGGCCAAAAAAAAAGAGGATATTTCTCTCTCTATATATATATATACAAAAAAAAAAAAACAAAAACAAAAAGCAGAGGAGGCTAATCCAACTTAATTTGTCGTTCATCGGTCTACTTAACCAAAACCTGTCTTATGTATGTGATAATGTTGGGCAGTTGGTGAACTAAAATTTCAGTATATAATTAGTGCTCCACTGTTGCATACGGATGCAATGGATGCGTCGCACGATCACGCGTCCATGAGCCAGTGAGTCCGCTTGCAAGTTGCAACGATGCGATTCCTTTTTTAACTGATGCGCATGGGATGATGTCAGCGACCCCCCAACCAGTGCTAGTGCTGGTGCTGGTGCCAGTCCCCGCCTTCCCGTCTTTTTCCTTTTTCTCATCTCTTTCGTTTTCCTCTCTTTCCTTCCTCCCATTCCTTCCATGCCCATGCCCATAGCCAGCCCAAGCGGCCGACAAATTCCAAATCCCTAGCGTTAGGGAGAGAAGCACAGAGACATACCGGAATTCCATAATCACCATATTCTAATTCAATTGGATTGGATCCTCACCTTCTTGCGTACGCCTCTTCCTCTCATCATCATCATCTTCTCCTTCTTTCTTCCCTTGTTCCCTTCTGGCCCTTCTTGGCTGCCGCTTTTGGATGTTGCCTCTTTCCATTGATTGATTTTCGTGAATTTGGGATTAACTCATCTGATTTCCGCTGCCATCTCGTTTTTGTCCGAATTGGTTCTTCGGGTGAGATCGATCGCCTGCTGCTATTCGTATCTTCTCTCGCTCTCGCTGGGGTTAATCCATTTTAGCTTCGCTTGTTCCTTCTTTTCTCTGACCCCCATTAATTTTGCTTTCTGGGATCTGATACGTCTTCTTGGGTTCAGATTCGATCAGTGGAGTCGGCGACACAAAGGTTTCCTTTTCCTGTCGAAGAATCGACTTCACGCAATTCATTGCCGTGAAAAGTCTTCTTTTCTTAAGGCAGAGGATCGATCGATCGATCAATCGATTGATTCGGAGTTGGATTCGTGGGTGGGATCTCATTAGGTTTCACATACAACCTTTGGGTTTTCTCCAAATGGTCGATTATCGTAGCTTGATTTCCTCTTGCAATTCGTCCGACGCCGACCAGACCGACATGGCAAACCCTTTCGCGTCAGTGGATCACCATCCCAAGCACGCCCACCATCAACACAGGATGCGGAAATCTCCCTCCTCTTTAAACCCTTCAAAGACACCGCCTTGCGATCGATCCCGCTCAGCAGCAGTCGATGTCGTAATCTTGATTATCGTGCTTGGTGCTAGTGGAGTTCTGGTATTTCCTTATGCGAGGCTTTTCTGCCATGCTATCATGCAAATTGGTGGTGCCACTCTCTGCATTGTTAAGGATGAGGTTGGTCGAGCTCCATTTGTATACGCAGTTCTAGGGCTCAGCTTTTTATTGGGTATTGTAGCTGTTTGGGGTATCTTTTGTTGCACCAGCAGAAAATGCGACAACCCCAATTGCCGCGGCCTACGCGAAGCCGCGGAATTTGATATCCAGATTGAGGCTGAGGAGTGCTTGAAGAATTCAAGCTCTTCCAATGCAAAGGGTGACGGTGGTAGAGGACTGTTTGAACTGGATGCGGCTCATCATAGAGAATTGGAAGCTGAACTTAAGAAAATGGCTCCTCCTAATGGGAGAGCCATTCTTGTCTTTCGGGCCAGGTGTGGATGTTCTGTTGGTAAGATGGAAGTATTGGGACCAAAGAAGAATCGAAAGATCAAAAAGTAGCAGGTGGATTGTCAGTAATCAAGTAGAAGCGTCGTTAATATACCTTCTTCCTTAATTACACCATGTTTAAATAAAAGACAGTTTATACTGTTGTAATTGCTATCAATAAACGGGACGTAAGTACTTCCATCTTTTCTTTGTCTGTGTTCTGCAAAATCATCTCCGGAACCTCATCATGATTATGGTTGAGCTATTTTCGGGTGATCGTGTGGTGCTTAGCTTTTAAACATTTATTTTTGAATGTTTGCTGGTCGCTTTTTGATTTTGTTTGCCATGCATTAATTTCTCATCCATGCCAAAGGTATCTATGCTGAAGAAATTTCTGGGCTCTGATTATGATGGGAAGTTCCTTAATTTTTTCTGTTTTTAACATACCTGTAGTTTTTTGTATACTGATTTAGAATATTTGAATCTGTAAACATTTATATTTCTCCATCTAAGTAATTTTGTATCAAATGCATCTTGGTCATGATTGTCATTACAAAATTTATTTTATTTTATTATTTTTAAAGGTTTTTCGGTTTGATCACTATATCATGAAGGCGTTCCATTCTGTTGTCTTTGACTATATATATATATTTATATAATTTTCCAATTTGATCACTTTATCATTAAGGTGTTCCATTCCGTTCAGTTTGTTTGGTTTGGTGGTAAAGGATGTGTATTTGGGTGTGTACTATAGTAGAGAGTGCACCGCAGAAAAAGAAAAAAATAATATGGACGGTAGAGTGTAGTTGGATGTGTATTTGAAAAAGTAGATGAATAATTGAAAGAATTGGGGTAAATGATTAAAAAATAAAGAATGTTTGGGATAAATAATTGAAAAGATAAAAATGATTATTGACAAGTAGGGACACTGATTGAAAAGAATGGGACGTACGGTGTAGTCGGGATTACATTGTTTTGTTGGAGTGTGGAGTGTAGTGTAATAGTGTGTGAAGTAGGTAGTGATACAAACACACCCTAAATGTGATGAATATTGATTTCCTTTGTTTGCTACATTATAGGTATAATCTGTGCTTAACTTTTAGGCTTTACTTTTACATGCTTCCTGTTTCCTACGTTCGTGATGGTTTTCTGATACAAATGTACTGTCAGAGAAGGTTTAGGAAGTACCTTCGGGCAATACATCTCACAGGAAATGGCAGCAAGAAAGGAATAAAAAACAGTAGGAAGTGCATGACATACCCAAGTTGTTGTCGCCAGTGTTGTTGACATCAGAACTTTGGTGATTTTTGCAATCTACATGTTTGGAGTGGGCTAGAAGGGCAAGGGTTAAGGACTGCAGGACAATGGCGAGTGTAGTGAGAAAAGACTGCTTTAACTGAGGATGGGCTATGCAATGCTTATTGCATTTCCTATATTTGAAGTTCAACTATAGCCCTTTTTATTCTTTTTAGTAAAATGAGAAGAAGACCAAAAGGGAAAAAAGAATAAATAAAAACAAAAAATCTGATTTTACTGTTAAGTGTATTGGCGGAGCAGGATTTTGTGCAGTTGACCACAACTAATTTGGAAGGTTCTAAATGATGATAATAGTGATTAGGACCAGGTCTTTTGCTGAATCCTCCATCAATGGGGGATGGAAAGTAAAGTTTTTTGGCTCAATTTGCTTAGCCTGAGTAATCATCTTGGTTAATTAATGGACATGTTTGCTTATCAGTATCAGCATTTCTCTTGTGTTGTTGGATGCATCTGTGAAGAAAGCAAGACTTATGATATTGGCTGTAGTTGTCTGTTAAATAGCTCCTCTTTTATCTTTTTTATAGTCCCAACAATAATTTTATTGCGTAATGGGTGTTTGGTGGTGGGGGATGCACATTTATTATTGTTTCTTATGTTTTAAACCTATATGAAAATGGTTCTTCTTCTTCACATAATGTGGTCCAGTTGCTTTGTGTGAGGGAGGTAAAAGGCATATATGATTATTTCTAATGTTTTAAAACTTAATCGAAAATGGTTCTTCTTCTTCGCATAATATGGTCTAGTTGGTTTTGTGTGAGGGAGGTAAACGGCATATATGATTATTTCTTATGTTTTAAAACCTAGTTGAAAACGGTTATTCTTCTTCACATAACGTGGTCTTGTTGGTTTATGTTGCTAGTCCCTGGGATGTCATTGCTTTACACATGAAAATCTAGTCATGAGTAGCTGTTACTTCCTATCTCGTGTACCAACAAAGTGTATAATATTTTCTTTGATTTGCTGCCTAGTTTTCATCCTGTAGTTTATATGCTTTCGGAAACTGCATTAATGTTTTCTGCTAGATTGGCACTTACTGGTGATGAGGGCTGTTTTTGCAGCATCCATGTGATGGCTACTTTGTATTTTCTGCATTATGCAATCAAGGGATTTTCTGTGGTGATGAAAGTAAAGCTTATGCATGCAGCTCCTTCCTGTTTTCTATATCGTTCATGCCAGTGGCTTCCTGGCCCTTTCATCTTGCTGTTGCAATTAAGTTCATAACCTTGCCGTAGGCTGCAGCATTTTGTTGCCATGCAACTTGCTAATGTTGCAAATGTGAAGGTAATTTTAGGTGTTTCTTTTGTTCTTTTGGTGGGAGCTCCTGCTTGCTTGGCATGCGGACGGTGGAATTCTCTTGAACCTTTTACATGATGCCATTTGCAGAGGATGTTGAAGTCACTCGAACTTATGATGCAGTATTTTATTATGTCATGGTAGTGAGATTTTGCGATCTGATGAAGGGTCTCAGGGCAGAGCGAAGGGAGAGTTGAATCACATGGGCAGCCAGAGTGCCAATTCCTTCACCATCATAATTCTTTTCCAGTAGGACCACTTCAAAGGATTGGCACAGTGGTCCAATGAATTGCGATGAGGCTTGTATGTGATGATGCCTAAGATGGCTTGTAGTGAATTGCATGTTTGTGCATTGATATGGTATGCTGCATGAGGTTCGGTTAGCTCTTCTGAAATGTCATTTAGCTATGCCCACATTTTTACTGTTGGCTGGCGACGTTGCTAGTGCTAGTGGTTTATTCTCACTGGAAACAGAGGGCGATATTGATTCTTCATGGACATGGGAGGTTGGAGCGGAATTGAGTCGGATGCTATTTAGGGTGCTCCTCTCTCTTCTGTTTGCGCACAAGTTAATTTATCTTTGGGATCAGAATTTCATATAGGCTGACGAAGGTCTTATCACGAGCCGGTTGTGGAAATTCAGCAAACTAAGGGCTGGCAGGGTCACCGCAGATCAGAGAGAAAAAAGAGTGCTGAAACTGAAACTTTTGCGGCCATGTGCCCTTGTTAGCTATAAGCTATTCGTGGGAAGCAAATACTCCGTCTGACCAAGGGCTGGCATAGTCTGGTCTAGAAACTGAGAGGGGGTCTTGTCGTCACCACCGATCAAATAGCAGATGATGCAGACGGGGTCGTTGGGTTTAGTCAGATGAAGGCCTGATACCACCGCAGGCATAAGAGAACATAACAGAACAGATGTAAAATTGGATTTTGGTCGGCTCTAACGCGATATTAGATAAGCCGGTTTGACCTCAATATGAGAGTGACCGGCAAATTTGATGCCGTGTTAGATCTAAGTCTATGCCCCATTCTATTGTCTCAAGCCATTTGTCAGGTTGTTGTTAGGCCTAGATGCGAGAGGGGGTGTTAATGCTGGTAAACGTCATGTCGTGCTGTTCTGTTAGGCTTAGATGCGAGTGTTGATGTCGGCAAAGGTCACATCTTTATGTTAGTGCGTGTTAGAAGTCTTATATCAGTGCATGTCTTGCTTACAAATATGGAAATTTGCTCACTTAGCTGAGCTGAGGTTGAATGGGGGCGAGAGAGGATATTTTATATACCATGTTGGTGCAACCTACACCATTATTGACGCAATCCACACATGCCGGTAACTGTAGCAGTTTGCGTAGAGGATGATGGCCTTCGTTGCCTAGTCTTTTCTTTTCTTTACCCACAGCAAAAAAAAAAACAAGATTTAATCCTATTGCATTTCTATCGCCTTTTTCTTTTTCTTCTGTTTCCCTTTTTCTTTTTCTTTTGTCATGTTGGATGCTCTCTCTGCTCTTCGGAAAAGTCTTCGGAAAAGTCTGCATTGGTTTGATTGGGAGAAGATCGAATATCAAATTTCCTTAGTTGTAGTATGTTTATTTATTTGTCTCTCTGTGCAAGGCAAGCAAGTTAAGCGTTTATCCATAATGCATATGAAGTTGGAAAGTATTTTAATAGTGCGTGTACCATTTCGGTAAATTAGTGATATCATGATGTTTGGGCTCCGCTTTTATGGTTGGTTATATGAATTCGACCTTCATATTTAATATTATTTATTTGATTAAAATACTACAAATAATTTTGATTGGTGTCCTGTGTGGGGTCCACCTTCATGTTACTTTTTTAAAAGAGGTTTAAAAGCCTTTGATGCCTTCTTTTATTTGCCAATATACTTTGACCATTATTTAATAAAATAAACATCTTCTGTCTATTTTTTTCATCATTATTTTTATCCCTTATGTCATTATTCTTATCGTTTTCATCGTTATTACATGTATTTTTTAGAAAGTTTATTTTTCTACATTTAACCCTACCTTTTTTACTATCATCATGATAATTAATCTTCGTATTATTCTTCATTTCCCCTCTATTCATTACCCCGAAGACGTCACCCACAATATTTTTATATGGCTTTTATACTTCAGTTCCATACCTTTTCTTTTCATTTTTGGTCAAATTTTCATTTGAAACTGTTCTGCTAGAAAATGAATATGTCAACTAATCAGTGTAGTTGTTTTTTCTGTAAAAAAAAAAAAAAACAAATCTTCCTTTTACATCTCATTTAGACTCTATACTTTATTTATGTATTAATACTACAACTAAGTAAATACCGTAGAATTAATCAAATTGTGTAATTTATATAGAATTCTAACATAATCCCCTTACTTCCATCTAAATAGTTTCTTTATTTTTTATTGTTAAGAATTAAAAAATAGAAGTAAAAATATTTAAGCATGTTTAGAATGGAACAAATGCCTCCAGCCGGGCGCAACCATAGGCCAGACCTCAAGCTTACCGTATCGAGCGAGTTAGAAAGGAGCAGAGCAAGCGTATGCTCTAGGTGTGGGGTTTAAAGTAAAGTGAAATTTCAAGAGCAGTTCTGATGTGAATCAATCTCTTTAATAATTTATTGATTTTTGTTCTCCCACTTCTTTCCTGATTCCGCAGGGTGCTTTGGGATTTGGGTGCTGGAGCACAGCCCCAGTGGGGAATAATATACATATATGGGGTACCTTTGCTTTCTCACTTTTTTGTTTCAATGGACCTTCTACTACTCAGCATCCAACAAATATACACCATCAACTGGGGCCGTTCAGCATCATCCTAGAATCTACTTTTCTTGTTTTCGAATATATATATATATATATTAAAGCAAGAAAGTAGTTTCCAAGTACAGCAGCTGGTTAAAGCTAAAGGTACTTGCAATTTGCTCTCTTCTTTTCTGTAGCCTTCAAGCAATCTATGCGCCCCAACATTATTCAGATCGTTCCCTCTTCATTGATTTGAAGGTTTAGCTACTATTGCGGAATAGCGGCGAAAGATGCTGTTTATCCCTGGCACTTGGAATCGGACGTCTCTTCTGTCGCTGCGTCACACAGGCTGAGAAAAGCAGGGGGCTTTCAATTACAACAACCTACACCCTCAGTCTAGGCTATCGTTTTCTCAATGATAATAATGATAATAGAAAAAATGGGTCTTCCCGGTGAACAATTCATTGGTCGCATTTTGGTCTGGTATGGGTCTAAGACCCTAAATTTGTTGGCTGACTGGATTGCCAATTAGGCAGAACGCAGGCTCATCCGCCTCTCTCTGTTTAGATCATTTTGGACTGTTATGCCAACATATGGCCACCCCTGCTCTAGTCCTGATGAAATTGTCAGCTTTCACAGACTTTAATTTGCATTTTGGAAGCATCATTCACACGCCTTCCATAAGTAAAGAAAAATCTGCTGCTGCTGCTGCCGCTTTCGCTTTTGAGCGTGTATTTTCATACCATCCTTTTATTGGTGAAGCCTTTCAACTTTGAATCATTAAAGGTTTGATCAGATCAACTGAATGTATGGCACTAAGATGGCACCACTTTGAAGATCAATCATTAAATTTAGATTCGGGAATGATAAAACCCACAACCGCAGTCCGAGAAATCCGATGGTTGTTTATCGCATCCATCTTTACCGATTTGTTTGTTGGCCATTTGTTTACTCTTTTTTTGCCCCCCTCCACCTTATCTTTACTGAGATTCACTCCCACCGTTTGGGAAGTTTCAAGAAGGAAACCACATCTTTACTCCATGCTTATTCGCACATGCAAGAGCTTAAAAATCTAAAGAATTTTGGGATAACATAAGCCGAGAATGGAGAGCCGTCTTCATTGGTGCATGGGAACGTACAATAAGACAATCCATCCCAATAAAAAGACTTGCTGCTGCTTTAGTGGCATAACTACTTACCACATGTTGAGGTTATACCACAAAGCTTTCTCGTGCACCCGACCTCTTTAAACCAATATTGTTTCGATTTATTTAAAAGAAAGTGCTTTGTGCCACCGCTTATTTTCGAAAAGCCATACTAACAGAATAATAATAATACTAGTGATAAAGAAAAACAGAAAATCATTACAAGTGTCTGCTGCTTGGGTCCTTAATTTATAAACTTTTCGCAACAATTAATTAAGAAATTCATGTAGGTTTAATCTGTTGTTTGAGATTGGTTCGATATATTGTAAGCTTTTTGTTACCCTTCGTTCTTACTGTGGGAGTGTATCATACGGTCTGGCCTGCATCGGGTCTCTAGCCTAGCCTAGAATCTGGTACCTATTTAAGTTTCTTGACACCACCCCTTATAACACAGTAACCATTCTAACACACAGGAAATGTAACCCGTCCAAAGGGCACCCTCCATATCATAGCAGGTCAGGACCTGGGGTGAAGACCCTATGCTTCTTATATGCCTGGGTCCTTCACTAGAAAAAATAAAAATAAAAATAAAAATTACCAATTTGAGTTTAGCACACAACAAACATGAGACTTGTGTAACTTTTTTCTACGTAAATATCAAAGGACTTAGTAAGATTCTTGCTGTGAGAAATGACACAAATGCGATAGCCAACAAACCATAATGCAACACAGATTTACGTAAAAAATCCTTTGAATGAGGAAAAACTATGGGCAGAGGAGGAGAGTTTCACTGTATCAAAGATTGAGTACAATCAAAATAAGAGAAAGAAAGAAACTACGACAAAAGAGAAATCTTCAAAATGCTAAGCTTATTCTTTTAACAAGAATAACATATATTTATAAAAAACCTTAGTCTCTTTAGAATCTCATGCATATATAGATTTTCCCCAAATAGCTTTGCGTAAAATTCTTAAAATTCGTCAATACGCAAAACTGTTGAAATTCTATTCGTATGGATCTTGTTGTTGGCGTTGGCAATGCTGGATCTGGTGCCGGCTCGTTGATTGCTCATACCTTGCAAAACCATTTGATGCCACAGGTGCCATTTCGTTGTCCATGATCCATATTGCTGGGGGCGGAGCCCTCGCACCCTCAAAGAAATCATGATAGGCTATGAGATTAGGCTTAACGGCCTAACCTCTTTGCTACCATCACAGATCTCTATGAAAAATTTATGCTTATCGCACCGCGAGATCTTCAAATTGACCAAAATAGAATTTGGGTCATCATATACTAACACTTGCATTCTTTTCTTTTAAGTTGTGGGTAATAAGCACCCTTTTCCTTTTAATGTAATAAGCACCCTTTTCCTTTTAATATATATTGCTCTATGATCGAAGGCTAGATTCCTTGATTCCCTGGCGTCCAGAAAAACCAAAGATAATCTGCCACTCCAAAAATACGCGTTGGCTCTTCTTATCACTGAAAAGTTTCCTGCTGTGGTAGTCCGTGCACTACAGAAATGAAGACCGAAGATTGGCAGTTTGGGTCATGTGCATAGGCAATCCGAGCCAGAAGATTGGCAGTTTGGGCCATGTGCATAGGCAATCCGGAACACTGAGATACTGGGCGCTTACGAATTTATGATCCCACACAGTCACATCAACTGGGTATGGGAATCATTAAATTCATCTAAAGGTCATCGATGGTCTCAGCTTCAAATGCATCCGTCGCATGGTTCTAAAACAAGACATGGGAAACGAAGGGCACATCCAAACACAGGATCTGTTTCTCCAAGCAGGCCTTGCAGCCAGTCCACGCAATCCAATTAGAAGACGATGAATCAGCTTTCAGGAGTCCCTTCCTGTCCTAGAGAATACATAATGACAAATGGAAATAAACAAAACTACTTACAATAAATTCCACTCGAATCTCCCTTCTGCATAAAAAAGTTCCCAATCCCACCCATTATTCATAATGGTGGGGCCCATGCAATGTAGCAGAGAATCAAGCAAGCGTAGAATAAGTGGGAAAACAGCAAGAAAACAATGCCTGGGCTTTTCTTCTTTTCTCTCCTTTTGAGACCCAATTCAACTGTGTTACTTTTTCTGTTTCTTGCACCAAAGATTCTCTCCCTTTCAAGTCATCGAAGAACAGAAAAAAGAGAAACGGAGTGGGAGATGTAGAAAAGGACTTCCAATTCATGCATATATTCTTCAACCCAAACCACTTCTGTTTTCAGATTGCTGCATAACGCTGAACGTAAAGCTCGCCATCTCTTATTATCTACTATTTCATGCCTGATTCTATCCTGCAGGATTTACAATCCGATCGAAATGGGCTTCCTGCAAATGAGTAACAACGAAGTTGAGGACAGATATTCTTTAGTTCATCAGGAAAGAGAGACTGGATTGGTTCTATCTGCTGATGCTAAGCCGAGGCTGAAATGGACACCAAACCTTCATCGACGCTTTGTTGATGCTGTTTCTAAGCTAGGTGGTGCTGATAGTAAGCGCGAAATCTCTCCGTTCAAGTTGCTTGATGAGCTTCCATATGTTTACAGGTTTTAATTCTCATTTTTATTAAACTGCATAGAGGCAACACCAAAAGCTGTGATGAGGATGATGGGAATACCTGGTCTAACATTGTATCACCTAAAGAGCCATCTGCAGGTACGATTTGTTCAAGATTCTTAGTCGAATCTCGTTCTCTATCAATGGTTTAAAATGCTAAGCATGTGGTAGTGAGTTTATATATGAAAACAGTGGTATTCCATTGTTGCAGAAATATAGGCTTGCTAATAATCAGAAAACACAAACATGCAGTGAAAACAAGAAGCAAGGTAAGATTACCAGATCTGTAATGAAACCTTGCCACTGGCTTGAGAATCCCGGACTAGGGTTTTGATTGGTCTCAACTGTAGGTTCTGTCATGCCTGAGTACAGAGCTGGACAATTTGGCAGTGGAGACAGAGGGAGACCTCAAGAATCTAATAATGAGTAAGATATGAATGTTGCTGCCTTTTGTTTCATGAAATTCATCTCTTGAAAATTCAGAGAAAGAGGCATTTATGCTAATTTAGTATCCTGTTTCTCAGAGGATCGCACATAGCTGAAGCACTAAGGATGCAGATGGAAATGCAGAAGCAGCTACATGAACAGATTGAAGTAAGGTCAAATGACCCATCTACTAGTGTTCATTGTCCACACCTGATGCCGGTGCCCATAATTCTGGTTTGTGTTGTTTTTATCTTGAGTCAGGTGCAACGGCACTTGCAGCTCCGAATTGAAGCGCAAGGGAAGTATCTGCAGTCGGTATTGAAAACAGCACAAGAAGCACTTGCCGCATACAGTAGCTCGGGTCTGATGCTTCAACCTGAAAAATCAGATGTAACAGAATCAGTTTCAATGGTAGAAGCTGAATACCCAAGCTCCTCAATTTCTGAATTCACTGAGAAATCAGACCATGGCTTTCAGAAACAAGAGAAGAGATTGGTGGGATGCGACTTTCTCACGTATCGACCTCAGCGTACAGAATGCTCGATGGATAGCTGTTTGACGTCTTCTGAAAGTCCAGGAAGAAAGATATCTGATCTCACTGGTGGCTCTAAAACCAACAGGGAGAATGGAACCTACATAATTACATCAGCGGAAAGAACACCATCTTCAATCCACATAAGCAAGACCAGCTTGAGTGATCAAGCCGTCACTTTTTCTGACGACACCTGTGCTGATCAGCCACAGAGTAAGAGACCACTCCATGCCACATCAACTACTCAATCGAAGAAATGCAAACCCTCTGAGGAGCTTGATCTGAACTGCCAGTATGGGTGTGAGGCCGAGTCGGGTTGTGAAGAACTGGACTTAAATTGTTTAAACTAGGGCATGCCATAGGTCGGTACGCAGGAATTTGAAATGGTTAAAATTATCTATCTTCATTACGACGAGTAACAGGCGAGTTTGGATCTGTATACCATAAGACTGCCTGCAGTCAGATACAATTGGCCAGTGTTTATATTGTGATTATAGTCCCAATACATTTTAAAATTAGCCCACGTTTTTAAGGAGTATTTCGGACTCAGATTCAGAGGCGTGAAGCTCTGAATTGCGCTGGCCTGTGGTCAGCGTTGGTTCGGAAAGATAAGTACTGCCCCGTGTGTCAGCTTTCTTACGTCCTCATTGGAGCCATAAACAGGCGTGGCAATGTTTTAAAGCCTCAGTTGTGTCAGCATGTTTACCTATCAAAGGTATTCATCTCTGGCACTGATTTCAGGCTAGTGCCCTGGCAGCAATCAGCATCCATTGGAGCGGGTAATGCTTCCATTCATACAATGGGCTTATGATACCGCGACTTTCCTATGTCAGTCAGTCCTCACATTACCAAATTAACACTTGAACCAAGTAAAGATTCGCCAGGTTAAACCATTTATGACAGCCCAAGATCCTTAGAAGTTAGTCCCAAAGCTTAATCACAAGATCATAACTTTTTATATAACAACCAGAGCTTGTATATACATGTTCACATTTACATTGTTGCAAAATGGATTGAAATCTACATGTTCTACATTAAACAAAAATTGGGAATCCTTAGCATATTTTCTTTGGTGGCTTTTACCGTTTTGGCTAGCATTTGGCTTTTTCTTCCCCTGAGACTGATTTTATTTAAAAAGTAAACATGCTTGCTCAATAAGCAAGCATATTTACTTTGTGAATCATGGTCAAGTCATCTTGAAAAATGTTAATCATTATAAATACAAAACACTAATGTAAGTCAATGATTTAATATCATGTGTTATACCTATGTTCATTCTCATATACATGCATCCATCATGCTTGGTTCTAAGATTTACCTTATAGCATTGTGACTACAACCCCGTTTTGCAAAGCCAATAGAGCCCATTCGTCTGCACTTGTCAACAGCCTATGCCAAGCCAAGTCAAGCCTTACGCTTGAACCCATCAATGAACTTAATCTATGCTCTTTTATACACTCATGAATTTTCATGGCATGTGATGCCTTATGCATTATCATGCTTTACAAGATTTGTAAATCATTTGACATATCATGTATAATCAACTCAAAGCATAAATTATTATATTGAAATTAACCATGAAAATGTAATGGGTTGAAATCAACATGAAAATATGTATGTGCTTGCTTATCTTATAACATGCTTAGACTTCTGAACCCTTTTTACACTTTCACTTTAGTATTCATTATTTTTCTTGCTTTCTAGTTTCATAAAAAAAAAATCCACATTTAGCGCCAACCAAATAACTACACTTTATATCATCATATCATCTATCTATTAGTCTGCCTTGTTCCTAAATGTGGGTACTATAAAAGTCTATATGGGTTAATTCAAAGTCCACCTTTCATCATCTTCATTCTAATATTCATCCCTTAGTCTATAAAAATATTAAAATTCAATTGTTATGCCAAAACAGCCATTTGGTCTGTTGGTGGAGGAATTTTTTCGTTTTCAATATCTCAAAATCAGGTTATGTTTCGGGTCCAAAATTTTTTTAGGGATTCACCACAACTATTTTCTCATATGTAAACAGTTGATTACCTATACAATAATATATTAAAATTCCCATAAAAATTTCAGATGAAACCGACCGTTGGATTGCTTGATTTGGGTGATTTATTACCTCAATTTCGTCACTTATTTCTGCCCTTGTTTTCTAGGACGTGGCAGTCTACTGTGGTCTTGAATAATTGAAATTTTACTTCAAATTATGACCTATAAACCGTACATTAGTAAGTAACCTAAATTTTATAATATTATCCAAAATTCAAGCCCATCGGACCGTCAAATTCTTAGATCTAGTTCCATATTTTCAAACTCGTCTGCCAACGTGGCTGGCCACCTCACTGCTTCTAGATACGCTCTTGCGACAACGTGGCTGGCCACCTCACTGCTTCTAGATACGCTCTTGCCACAACGCGGCTGGCCACCTCGCTACTTCTGGATATACTATTGTTACCGTGGCAGCCCAAGCAGGCCGTATGCAGGGTTTCCGAGTGTATGGGTTAAGCTTCAACAATCTTTCGATTTCTGGCATGTGTATAGATGGTTCTGATTGGCAAGCAAGCATTCAACGTTCAACCGGCCGCCAGGCTGAATTCAACCTGAAAATTTTCAAGTTTCAGATTAATCCAAATTCAACCTCAAAATTTTCAAGTCTGCCGATTGCTTTGACTATTAATGCGTTCCAGAATGTCATCGTGTGACTGACCAATTCATCAATACACAGCCAAAGCAGTTGTTCAATGCACCGGTACACTCAATCAACGATTGAATTTCCCTGAACATGACAACAAGAAATCTTAAAGACTAAGTATTGGTGTTAGACATCCTTTTTCATAGACAGGATTTCCCAAGACCATGACAAGATACGGGGAAACAATCGGGTGGGCAAGGAGCAATCCTTGTCTATCATCCTTCCCTCTTTCTCATAGTACCATAGATCATAGGTGGTAGAGTGCCGTTTGGGATAACCTAACCGTAACCTTATCTATAAAATCTCAACCTAATAGTAACTCTAATTTATTTTAAAAATCTCAACTCATCCTTAATCTAAGATTAAGAAAATTGGTTTGGATTCACATTTCATTTCGAAAAATCAAATTTTTAATTTCGATTATGCTGAATTTTATATACCGTGAATTCATTTTAAGTAAATATTTTATATCAAGTACAAAAGAGAAAAAACATTAAAAATGTTTTCAATGTTAAACGGAGAAAAATAAGAAAGTACATGTGAGAAACGAGCAGGCATATAATATCATGGGATATTTCAAGTCCATCTAGTAATAAGGATAAAATGTGAGAAAAAAATAAGAAAAGTGATGGAAAAAGAAGAAGTAATATGATGTGATAGGAATTAATGATTATAATTAAAATGAATCAAGATAAAATAAATAAGCAATTTGCATAAAAAATGAGAAATAATAATTAAAAATATAGATAATAATAAGAAAAAAATAAGAGTGTTAGGTAATTAAAGTGCCAAATCACATTAAAATGTGTAAAAATAGTAAAAAAAATTCACCTTTTTTTCATTACCAGGCGTAGCTTTCAAGTAATTTTATTATATTTAAGGTAAAATTAAGTTGCTGACCCTACTTTGATCCTAGCAACTTCTGTCATTTTTAGCTGATTATCTTAATAAAAAGTGTGTGTATTTGTGTATATACATATATCATTATTGTTATTTTTAATCTTCTTTCTGTCTTTTTACATCGTCGACCTAGTCAATTTTGTTTACAGATGATGTCATCTCTTTCAACTTTCTCTACGTTACTAGATTTCTTCCATTTCCTTTTGCCCTCTGTAAAACCGAGGTCAAACGAGCGGTTTCAAAAGCTTGTGTGGTTTCTGCTGTATACATCTATATATTAAGGCCCTTGCTCCAATTGTTGCACCAGCTCCTAATGGAAGAACTCAAGGGGATCGACCATGGCTTCTACACACTTCTCTTCCTCTCACTTATTGCAATTCCTCCCCTGTCATCGGCTTTTTCAACGCAAGAAGGTGAGCTGTTTCTGCATGCATGAGTTGCATCCGTTTTACACTAGCACCGTTCACTGCAGAATTGATTCATTCCTTAGGAGTTGATCATCCGTTATCAGCATTGGTAATCAAAGGTGAAGTTGGATAGGATTTAATGCTTCTTGCTTATTGGTGGATCTAAAGTATTTGAAATCTTTAGTAGCTACTAATGACTTGAATGAAATTTTGACAATTCAATTTTCTCTTACGTACAAACTCATCCTGACATGTTATTCCAAAACACAATGCTGACGCTTTTCTTCGTGTGTACTCATCCTAGCAAGCAAGGTACCGTTTATGACAGAGGAAATTGAGGATGTAGTGGGCAGATCATTTGACTACATAATCGTGGGAGGAGGCACAAGTGGCTGCCCTTTGGCTGCAACTCTATCAGAAAGATACTCGGTACTGTTAGTGGAACGTGGCGGGTCACCATATGGCAATCCAATTATCGAAGAGATGGAGAAACTTGGCTTTGCAAGTCTCCAAACGGATGAGTTTACATCCGTTTCCCAGGAATTCGCGTCGGAAGAAGGGGTATTCAATTACAGGGGGAGAGTACTGGGTGGGTCGACCACAATTAACGGTGGCCTCTATAGCAGAGCTAGTGAAGATTATGTGGAGAGAGCCGGGTGGGATGGGGAGTTGGTGAGGGAAGCTTACGAATGGGTGGAGTCTAAGGTGGCTTTCCGACCTTCTTTGTCAGCATGGCAATCTGTCGCTGTAGACGGCATGGTTGAAGCGGGAATTCGTCCTTTC
Source organism: Pouteria campechiana (assembly GCA_036873735.1). Lineage (NCBI taxonomy): Eukaryota > Viridiplantae > Streptophyta > Magnoliopsida > Ericales > Sapotaceae > Pouteria > Pouteria campechiana. Next base: position 18,771 of record JAYJMB010087840.1, read on the forward strand.
AATGGTTTTACTTTGAAGCACATCAAAGGAACAAAGGCAGCAGGAAGCATATTCGATGTTCATGGTAGGAGACATACGGCTGCTGATCTACTTGCTGCAGGAAATCCAGATAACATCACTCTTCTCCTAAATGCAACAGTTCAAAACATAATCTTCCATGATGAAGGTATGTAGTTGCTATTGATGATAACATCACTCTTTTCTTTTCTTCTTTTGTCTTTTATATAAATTTTTTGTTGCAGATGGCTAACAATAAATCACTGATCAAGAGGGCGGTGTGAATTGGGTTAAGGGTCCAACCTGACTGTATTAGAGTTGGGTTGTGAATTTTTACACATTGTTAGTAAATACGATCTGATTTCAAAATAGCCTGGGGTTGGATTGTTTATAATAACTAAACAAATAAACCCTTTTAAAAAAAATTCTGGGTTTAGAATGAATTGAATATTTCATCCACATATATAAGCTGCTCGGGGCTTCAGGTTTCAAAGTTCTCTTGAAAAAGTCTGGCGCATTTATCATTTTTTATTCATTCTTTGATATAAAATATTTTAAATATAGTTATGTGTATTACACTAAAAATCATTATATCCGAGATGCACAAGGAAAAATAATAGATAGTAAATATTTATTACAAAAATTTAATATGATTTAAGTCAGTTGTTGTCTAGGAATAATGCCAACATATGTCATGGTCCACGCAACAGGCCAAATGAATAAAGATTGTACATTTTTTCATGATTTGAGGAAGCATTGAAATGGATGATTAGTTTGGACATTCATTTGCCTTTGAGTGCCCCAGAACATGATCAGGAATCAGTTTTGTACATTTACTTCCAATGGAATGCTAATCATCCAAAAAGAAAATAACCATGGTATAACCTCAGAGGACCGGGTGCATGCTTAGTTTCTAACATATTTATATGAAGAAAACTCAAAACAGAACCAAGATATACGAACCGAAAGCACTTGGAATGTAAGTTATCTGATTCCGCAGGTGATGGGAAGCAACCTAGGGCCCACGGCATCAGATTCATCAGGAGCAACGGAAATCCAGACAAGTTCTATCAAGTATATCTCAACCATCCTAGGGACTCTGGATCGTGGGGTGACGTGATACTCTGTGCGGGCGCAATTGGTAGTCCTCAGATCCTCATGCTGAGCGGCATTGGCCCCAAAGAGCATCTCATGCACTTCAATATCACCCATCTGATTGATGCTAGAGAGGTGGGTCAATCCGTGCAAGACAACCCGGCAATCGGCATTCCTTTAAACTACTCCTCCCATGCTCTTCGTCAGCTGCATCCGGATCCACCTAAAATTGCTGGAATTGTGAATGATTTCCGAATCATAATTGAAACTTTAGCGTTCTACCCGGGCTTTAACACTAGTCTACTGGTGGCGATGGCGGGAAAACTGGCATACCCTGAATCAAGAGGGTGGCTAAGGTTACGGAGTGCAGACCCCAGGCAGAATCCTTCAGTGAAATTCAACTATCTAGCTGAGGACGATGACTTGGATGAATGTGTCAAAATGGTTCACCTAATTGACAAAGTTGTACGGTCCAGATCAATTTCAAAATTTCTAGGAAGAAGGCAATCGGCATTACCAAAGGATGGGACATCTAGTTACCAGAAGTTGAGAAACTTTTGCAGGGAGAACGTGGGTACAGCTTCCCATTATCATGGAGGGTGCGTAGTTGGATCTGTCATTGACAGGGATTACAGGGTTTTGAGGGTCAAAGGATTGAGGGTAATTGATGGGT
>JAYJMB010087841.1:0-20534 GCA_036873735.1 Pouteria campechiana
TCAGTGCAACATTCTATTTAGCACCATGGTATGCCAAAAGAAATTGGTAAAAATATGAGCTACATTATTTTGGGTAGCTTACTATTCATTTCTTAGATTATGAAGGTTTTTCTTTTAAGTGTAACATTTGGATTTTTAATATCTTCAAATTATATTCAGTTAAGATTAAGAATTAAAAAGAAGTCAATTCTTATAATAACTTTTGAGTAATACATGATATATATAATCACTTAGTACTTTTATAGATGTAGCTTTTAAAACAAGGTTTTTCCCTTTTTAACTTATTGAGGCAAATACTTTTTAAAGTATACAAACATTCTATTCCTAATTTTCCACCATAATTATCCTGAATATTGGTTTTCAGAGTTGATAAGAAATTTTCAAATTATAATTTATATTTGCAAAATGTTTTGATGTTTGGATTAAACATATATTTCTTATGTATACTTCTCCTTAAGATTAAGTTGATCTTTTATACATAGCTTCTTTAATTTAGATAGTTTTTAGAAATCACACTTTTGTCATAGTTTTATAATTTGATGTATATATGCATTTCTAAGCTGAATTCTAAAGTTAAGAAATATTCAAGACAAATGAATAAGTGCATAAAACATAGACATCAATTAAAGAGGTTAGGTTTTAGTTGTCATACGTACACTTATCTTGTCTTCCTTGATTTTATGGAAGACACTTTTATTTAACTAGTGTCAAGAAACCTTTTGTCTTTTGAAGGAACTTGATATTTCATCTTTTCTTCATTTTCCTTCTTTATTTCATAGTCTTTTGGTGAGAAGAGGTCATTTCAGTTTTTAAGTTTAAGATACTTCTTCTCTTTCTTTCTTCTTTCTACAACTTTCCTTCTCTTCCCTTTTCTCACTTATTTTTCTTCTTTGACTTCCTTCAGATGTTTGCTTTGAATTGCAAGTCTTTCTCTTTCATTTTTACCTTCTTCAGATGGATTCTCCTCAACTTGAGTGGATTCCTCAACTGCTTCATCCATTTGGTCTTCAATTTGAATTTGGGATCCAACACTTTCTTCTTGAATTTCAATCTCTTCTTGAGATTGCTCTTCTTCAGTCTGTGGTAGTTCTTTTATTGATAGTTGATCATTTTTCTTTTCTCCTTTTTATTGAGGAGATTGTTCTATTGTTTCATGATTTCCTACACTCAAATTGTTCTTAGCAGAGACATTAGTTTCATTTGACAGGAAATCAATTTCCCCTTCAAAAATAACCTTTAACCTGTCTATTATGTCTTTTGCATTTTTACAGGTTACAACATGACTATATATGGTGGGGCATAGAGCATTTAGCAAAGTATTTTTAGCTTGGATGTTTACTTGCCTGGCTCTTTTATCATCTTCTTTTATGCCAATAAAAATAGCTTTCCACATTTCAGAATCATTTGCCATAAGGCTTACCTCTGTCCTCTTTTTCCATTGATCAAAACTTATTTCCTCAAAGTGTGGAATTTATGTGATAGAATATCCTTCAGGAAATATGATAGTAGACATAATTGGGTTAGCTAGATAGATCACTAGAAATGTTTATGTAGCTTGCTCTGATACCACTTGTTGGTCCTGGTAGAAAAGGTTAGAACCCAAGAGGGGGGTAAATTGGGTTTTATAAAATTTACTTCTTTGGACCCTTGTTTGATCAAATCCCTTTCTTTCTTTTATGTTAGCATGCAAATCAAAGTGAAGCAATGGATAGAGCAAGTAAGAGTATAATGGAAAGATCAAGCATGGATAGCACATACAACTTATAGTGGTTCGAGCCCTCTCTTGGCACCTACTCCACTCTCTGAGTCAACCTTACTTGCTGCACTCGGGTTCCACTAATACTCTGTGGAATCACACTTGGTTTTCTTGAGCTAACCAAGAACTCATACACTAGTTTTACAGAGCTCACCAGAAACTCATATACTGGTTTTACAGAGCTCACCAAAAACTCACTATGTTGGTTTTAACAAGCTCACCAACAACTTTAACAATGTTGGTTTTCACAAGATCACCAACAACTTTAACAACGTTGATTTTCACAAGCTCACCAATAACTTTAACCCTAGTTTTTAAGCTAATCAGCAACTTCTATAAATGAAATAACTGAAATAACAAATTATACTTTTTGACATGTTTCTTGTTGAGTGCTAAGGAAGATCTTAGATGTAATTCTTCTTATCGCAGAAGCTCTTCTTTTATGTTGTGGGGAAATTAGCCTTGAAGGAGATGAAGAATGAAAGCTCTTTTAGAATGTGAAAGTGGTAGGTCTTGGCCTTTAAGATATGCAAGATGATTTCTCTCTTTTTCTTGTTTTTATATGTTTTTATGTATATGTATATTTTGTTTTCTGCTCTCTATCTTCAATTATAGGTTGGGAGAGACTTTTTCGTTGCTAACTTTGGTAGGCATTCAAACATTCAAAAACATTTTTCTTTACCTTATCTTTTGTCTGAAGTCTAACTTTGCTACATTCTGATATTTGTCTACTACTTCCCTCGCTGACTTTTCCAAATGTTCACTTTTCATGTCAGGTGCTTTGAAGAGATGAGTGAATAATTGGTGTCTTGATAGATTTTGGATTATCTAAATTGTTTTCTTCAGATTTCCAAAAGTAATTTTAATCATATTTGTTGCGACATTCATTTTCAGATAGCAGTTCAGATCTTCTAAACTTATAATGTCTTCGAAAAAGTGATCCGAAGCCTGTTCAAACATCTTTTGAAGCATGACTTAACATTTCCAAAGCTTGGTTAACATCTCCAAAGATTGTTTGAATCTTTTTTGAAACTTGGCTTCAAGTTCTCCGAAGAATGTCTGTTTGCTACGAAGCATAGCTGATTATCTCCAAAGCATGTCTTATTATTTCTGAAGTGTCTTGTAACTTGTCTGAAACATCCATGACTTCTTCAAAGCTTTTCAACTCTCTGCAAAGCATGTTGTAACTTGCCCGAAGCTTCTTTGTGCTTTTTTTGAAGTTGCTTCTTTTGACTCCAAAGCATGTCTTCAAGATTTTTATAATTTTCATTTTCTTGAATTAAGTATATATGATGTTTATATACTTAATTATGAAAGACCATTTACTTCATATCTAAAAGACCATTTACTTCATATCTTCCTTTTGTCATCATAAAGATTATTCTGAAGTTGAATGATTTAAAACTTTCTGCAATATTCTTGAAAATAAGATGTTAGTACCTTAATATTTCACTCATGCTTTTGCTCATCATCAAAACATACTTGGTTAAGAATGTTCATTATCAAAATCAAGCTAGATAACATGGTTCAACAAGTTTTTTACATGACTTCAGAGTTTTTGATTTGTCTTCAAAGGAGTTGATTGGATGTTGTAATTTGAGAGATTTAAAAGCTGTATTGGATGCTTGTTTCAGAGTTTTCTGATCCTGAACAGAATTAAATATTTATTTCAGAGTTTTTGAAACTACTTTAAATGTAAGCCTTATAATTTCTAAGAAATTACATTAGGACTTCTGAGGATGTATAAATAGTTTTAGAAGCACTATTAAAGTTTCTAAAATACTTCAAAAGTATTCTGATGGTATACATAAGTAATTCATATACAACTTTTAGGCCATGTTCTAATTCTTATAATCAGATGATCATTATTATTATAAAGTGAATAATTTATGCACATGGATCAACATGAATTGTATATATTAGGTACATGTATAGTTCTTATTCTTGTTTTCCAATATTAGAATCATTAACATGGTGCAAATCCAGTATAAGTTTTGCTGTCATCAAAATCACTTGTAATACATGTGTGGATCATCATCACAATACATATATGACTCAACAGTGAGAGGGAGTAGGTTGGTGTGTGTGGGGGTGCATCTTTAAGGAGGCCGTGAGGCGGCGCCGATGGCACTAGGTGGGCACCCTCTTGCCTCTTTGCAATTTTTTTTTATGTTGAATGGTCTTGGTGCCAGTTGCACCCACTCGCTACCTCCATTTTGTGGATTTGCTACCTCAAAAATGCTCTTTTCTAGTTTCTTTCATCACTCTAAATTTGATCTCCTTGCTTGAACTCTTGATTTATGCATTTACCCTATTAACATGAAACAATGATATATTAAGTATAACAACTTTGAAAATATAAATATAATCTAACAATTTAATAATCAAAACAAACTTAATTAAACTAATGCACTAGCCTACTTTAATAATGCAGAACCATCACTACTTCTAGAAAATTAAAAAGATGAAAAAATAAAAACTTGGGTTGTCTCCCAAGAAGCACTTTATTTAATGTCTGGACAAGACAAACTCCCTTTTTCTACAAATTTTCAACACTTCATTCGCTACAATTACTTTGGCTTGCTCTGGTGGGCTAGGCAACTTTCCAAGTTTGTGACCTTGTACTGATTTTGCAATTCGCCCTACTGAGTTTTCATCTATTTCATGGATGCCGCCTATTGAACCAAACAATGCATTTGGCAATCAATCAAGTTTTGATGATGAGCAACAATCTATGAGTGAACATGTGTGGTACTCATAATTATATTCCAAAGCATTGCAGAAATAAGTCTAAACATAAAGGGAAGCAATTTGAATATAGTAGATAGCGTATACAGTGAATGCATTAGCAAGCACAATCCACTAACTAAAAGAAGACAAGAATGATTAGAAAGAATGAAATTGAAACTTTGAAAAGAAGCCATCAAGTAAATCTGTAGTCATGGAGCTCAAGCCTCAATGAGTGATCAAGCAAATTGTCTACAAATAAAGTCAGTGTCATATAGCATCTACCTCAAAAAGATTCAAACAAATCATTCCACGAACAAGAAAAAAAATGATTATAATCAACACTTGTCCGCAACTTAAAGCATTTTGCAGAAGAAACGACAAAATGAAGTAGAAATCAGACAAATGAAGAAGCCAAAATGGAGATAAAATTACTCATGCATTTTTCTATCATATAAAACTCATCTAAAAACTAAAGAGGCCAAGGAACCTGTCTATAATTTATGAAAATATAGAAAACGAAGAAGAAGTGGCACAATAACTAAAGAAGAAAACTTTATCTATCATCATCACCTACAAGAGTTGTCTGCCACTAGAAACAGACAAATCCATCAGATAACCTTTAAAGAAGCAAGTTGTCTATGCTTCAATGAGTCATCTATTACTTAACAGGCAACCATCATATTAGAGACTAGAAGGAGAATTTGTCTACTCACCATAACTTCATATGTCACTTACGATAAATAAAGCAATAGATGAACCATTTGACAGACTTTGTCTATGGGCTAAAACTTCATCTGTTAATCTCAACAGACAAATAATAGACAAAGAATATTTTGTCTATCAGGGAAGAAGCTCTGTCTATCAAGAAGAATCATTTACTACTTATAACAAACAAAAGCACTTTGACTAATAAGAAGAAGACTTCGTCTGTAAAGGATACTTCATCTATTGTGAAGATCCTCTGTCCATGCCACAAAGATCGTCTGCCACTTATAACAAACAAAGCAATAGACAAAGCTATCTCACCTAATGAAGGAAACTTTATCTGTCAAAAGAACATTATCTGATGAATAATGAAGAAGAGAAACTTCATCTGTGCTTCTATGATTTAGCTGTTACTTATAATAGACAAATAAGAAGATAAAGTAAATTGCTACAACGGTCTCTAATAACAACAAAGTGGTCTATCATGTGGATCTACTCAGAGTTACTTTGTCTATTAGTTACAAGAGACAAATTCAAGACATGTTCTCTCACAAAGTTCTCAGATGAAACATGAAATATCATGAAGAGTAGAAGCCATCTGTGGCAGACATCGTTGACTGCACTCTTCAGTCATAATATCATTCGAAGAAAATTTTATAAAGCAGACCGAACAATTCGAGATTAGCTGAAGATGGAAAGAAATTTAAAGGAAAGCAGTCTATACTCTGACAAAGGTTGCAATACTTAGAGGCCATGTCCCTTCAGGCTTCATGAGCAACTTTCTAAACTAGTGAATGAATAAGTTAACCAGAAATTTCTTCATCCGATGGTTGCTAAAATTGGAAAGGCACCTTCTTCAAAGAATAGAGTTGTAGGCTTTCCAGCTACAATTGAGTTTTTCAAGAAGACAACTTTTCAATGGAAGAAATCAGAATAGTTTTCAACATTAATAGAAAGAAAACTACCTCCAATAGGTAGAAGTTTTTGAAGCAATATAAAGGTAGTGTAGTGTCAAAGAAGAATGTTGAGGATGCTAAGAGAAAAATAAGAATAGAGCTCAAATGAGTAACACCTCTCTCAATCTGACCATACTTCCTCCTAGATAATCAATCTCCATTGCACTGATAGATAATGAGCCTAAACATTCTATCATAATCATATACCTGGAGCTTTGATAACTAATGAGCTTCAACAAGATATCATTTTATATATGAGCTAAATCTTTTTACAAATTAGCCTAAGAAAAGAGGCAATGTAATATGCAAAAAGAGTGCTGTTAAATCAGTTATGTGAGTTAGTGGTGAACTTAAGAAAACCACATTGTATGAGTTATTAGCGAACTCGAAAAAACCAACAAGTTTACTAGTAATATTTAAAACCAATGAGTTTCCTGGTGAGCTCACAAAACCAGAAGAGTGTTGGGAACACTATGTTTTTGCTCCCTGGGGCTAGAATCCAAAAGAGTATTGGTTACACTTTTTCATGCCCCCTAAAGCTGGAATCGAGAAGAGTATCAGGTACACTAGTGTACTTCCATTATATGGAATATAGTGGAACTCAATGCACAATGAGTTGGTGCCCTTGCAAGAGGATGTAGGGATGGGGTTCCCGAACCACTATAAAAATTGTGTTGACTATGTGTGTTTGTTTGCTTGTTCTATCTTTCATGCACTTCATTATTTTCATTAGTTGCTTGAACAATTATTTTATATCCTTCATTACTTCATCAAGCATAATGTTATCACTCACATTATAATGCACACACTATAACTTGTTTGACATAGGAATGACCAAGAGAAGTTGAATTTGGAAAGTGAAGCAGTCATACAATCAAACATGGAATTATATATATATATACATATATATTGCATCACTACTTCCTCTTGTCTCATCAAGTTTTATTTGACTATAATTTTTATTTGCTCAATTCACCCCTTCCCTTCTTAATTTATTCATCTACATGGGACCAACAAGTGATATCAAAGCAAGCTTTGCAAGTTAATTTTAACTACCAGAAGCTAACTTGTGAAGAGATTCCCATGGCCAAATCGTTCCATAACATTCCTTCTCTGGGACATGTTAGTTGCAAACCTCTATGAATTATTGTTTTATTATAGACTCTAAAAAATTTGAAGCTTCTATATCTTACTAAAAGTGATTAAAATGTCCATGTGTAGTCTTGTTAAAAATGCATGAGAAATTACTTGTGACAAAGCCAATAGAGTACTGAGGATCCGAGCAATTGACTCTATGCAGGAGTAAAAAAAATAAAAGTAGCAAAAAGAAGCATTTAAGAATAATCAAGAAGAGTTGGAAGACAATCAAGAAAGCAATTTTTAGCATATTATCGGTTCAAGAAAATAAGGTAACTTTTTTATCTAAACTTTCAAATTGATATTTTCCTTAAATGTTACTTAATTGATAGCATATTATTTTGAATGCATACACATTACATTGAAAGTATAATTTTCTTGTGAATATCATTAATCACTCAAATCATTGTCCTCCAATCATATTCTCAGACAATCATACATATCTTGAATCAAAAACAAATTGAAAAATTCCATCATGTCATATTTTCCAACAAGTGAAGTCATCACTTTGTCTGTCGGATTGTCTATTGCCATCAAATTTGTCTGATGCTCCTGAGGAAGTACTCAATAAATCATCTATTTAGCTTTGTCTTAAACCCACCTCTTGCACTCACTATTAGCGATAGAATCCTTCCTCAAAAAAGGGTGATTCAAACTCCCACTATTTTCTTCTCTACTCCTCATCCTCTTGGCCCCATTTTCCTCCACTAGTCTTGCTACCAAAAACCCTCAAAAGGTCTTCCACCTCAGAACCCTAAAACCTCAGCTAATGAAAATGGTAGACATGAGAGCTACAAAGAAGACTCTAGCATCCATCTCCAAAAGAAAAAGAAGCAGAAAGGAGTCATAGGAACTGCATGTGTCAGAAAGAAGTAAAGTACGAAGAAATAGATTTCTAGAGGTAACTTTCTGAAATGATGAACATTGTTATCAATATTACATGAATAAATTTATCAATAGAAAAGTAGTAAATGGTAGAGCCATTGATTTCAAAGCTTTTGAAGAGATGAATCTAGAAGTATGTGAATGGATAAGCTTCCAGGGCTAAAAAAATCATATGAGTCATAGGGATAAAAGCTATTCCGGTATGGTAAAAGTTCTTATCTACAATTATGATCATAAGAGTAAGAAATCATGGATTAGAAATAAGGAGATAGATCTATCCCCCTGAAAACATTAGAGAATGCTTGAATCTTCCCTTAGTTGAAAGACAGACACTTCAATGGCCAACACCTAGAAGAGAATTGTTCTCACAACTGACAGGAACATCTATTGGAGAGAGTGTAAAGAATCTAAATCCCAATGATCTAGATGTAAACTTAAGGCTTGCTCACCTTATCCTCAATAACGACATCCATCCCAAGGTTAGAAGTAGGGATAATGTTTCTGATAAAGATGTAAAGATTCTTTGAGCGTTGAAGTATAAGAAGAGATTGGATCTTGCCAAACTGATGTTTGACCATCTCTCTGAAGTCAAATCATCGCCAAGACTTCCTTTACCTTATAGAATAGAAATAACTCAAATATTAAGAAAGGCAGAAATGGACTTATCATATGAAGTTCCAGAAAAGTTCAAGTCCATGGACATGATCGATGAAATAACATTGAAAAGGATGGAAGTAACCATACCAGCAAGTGATACAATCATTGAGAAGGATAGAAGGGCAAAACAAGTAGAAATGATTGAAGAAGAAGAAGAAGAAGAAGAAGAAGAGGAAGAGGAGGCAGGTGTGAGAAGTGAAGAACATGAGCAAGTAGACAAAATACAAAGAGAAAGAGAAGATCAAGAAGAAGGAAGAATAGAATCTTTCAGGGAAGAAAGAGAGGAAGTCCCTTCAATAGCTGCAGCAGAAGACACAACAACATTGGAAAGAGAAGCAGAAACTGCAGTAGAACCATCTCCACATAATAGCCCAATTCCATCTCCCTTCAGACCTACTCAATCACCTCCAGTAGTCCCAGTAGTCCAACACATTCCATAAGGTCATGAATCTCCACATAATAGTCCAACTACATCTCCTTTCGTACCTAATCATTCATCTCTACATACCCAACGCATTCCACAAAATCTTGAAAATAGGCTTCAAAACATTGAACTATTTGCTGCATCTATGACACTAAGAATGGATTCATTAGAAAAAAAGATAGAAACCTTATTCTCTTTAATGGAATCCATGAAAAACCAAAAGAAGCCAACTTCTATCTCACCAGGTAGAGATATTCACTCTGCCTCACCATCCCCTCAGTCAATTCACTCCTCCTCTACTTCACCTCATCAATCACCTTATTTCTCTTCTGTTCCACACATCACACATCTCATAAATCTCCATCCCTTGTTCATCACACAGATCTTCCAATAGAATCCCCTAGGTCTAATTCTATATCTTTTATATCAAAATCAACAATTTCAATAAGTAAAATCTTTAAATCTTTAAAATCTACTTCAAAGAAACATTCATCTCAAGAAAATCCCTCTTCACCTCCTCAAAATATAATTCAACCCACTACACCAGAAGTCATGCCATCCTCATCTAAATCATATCACCTATAGCATCCCAAACTTTCAAAATAAAATTCCTCAATCCCTAAGAATAGAAAGTTAAAAATGACCCTTGAAGAAATTAAACATAGACAATTAATAAACCAAACAGTTGCTTTCAATCTTCAATCACAAAATAAATCCTTCACTTTATCTGATCTTCCTTTTCCAAAATTTGAAGATTGAGATTATCTTGACAGCATCATAATAATGAAAGGACCATCCAAAACCTTCAAACCTAAACCTCTTCCAAATGGGGATAAAATTATTGACAAAATCCAAAATGAATTCCCCCAACAAACATCAAATGTTGTTCATTCCACAACACCAAATGTTGAATCCTCTTCTTCTACAATTCACACTTCTTCTGAATCATCTCCATCTATAACACCACCTCCTAATGAACCATCTCCTTCCACAACACTTGCTCCTTCAACCAACAACCCTCTTCCAGTGCACAACCTTCTTCAAGGATCAAAGCTTCAACCTTGAGGCCCTCAACAAGCAATACTCAAGGAGCTGAATCTACATCTATTCCTCCAAGCACAATCTTCATGACACATGACACCTTCAACTATCGAACAAATGCCAACACTGCAACAATTCATCATGGCAAGCCTCCTCCATTTCTAGAGCTATTAGATGATAACTATTGAGTTAGCATTAAGCTTATTGACCATCATGAGATAGCTCCAGATCCTCTTATGTTGACTATAACTATTTTTGAAAGATGGTCAGCTGCCAATAAGAAAGCATAAGATCAAGGATTACCTCTTCCTCATCCAATACTAATGGATTCTAATTACCTTAGGTGAATTCAATTTTTCCATAGTAGTATCCCAAAGGCTCTCAATGTAAAACTTCCATTAGAAAAATGAAGTTTTTTTTTGGGGTCACTCATGTACATTGTATATATCTCACAATAATAAAATTATCTTTAGACAATTTTTTGGGTTATTATCACTTACATTATTAAATCTTCATTTCCCTTTACGAATTTATCTTTTTGGTTATGACAAAAAGGGGGAGAAATGTATGAGCGAAAATAGGACCTTCTATACTAAGGTAAGACTTAATTTTGGTACCTACTTTGGGGGAGCTAAGTCACATGAACAATTAGTGCATCTATGCATAAATTTCATTCACATTAATGAGTATTCTCTCTGAAAGGTATTTCACTCAAATGTTTTGTCATCATCAAAAAGGGGGAGAATATTGAACCAAACAGTGCATGTGGTAATCAGTCAAGTTTTGACGATGAGCAACAACATATGAGTAAACAATTGTGTTCCCAAGCATTGCAGAAATATGTCAAAACATATAGGGAAGCAATTTAAATGTAGTGGATAGCATACATAGTGAATGCATCAGCAAGTACAATCCACTGATTGAAAGAAGACAAGAATGATAAGAAAGAATGACACTGAAACTTTGAAAAGAAGCCATCAAGTAAATCTATAGTCATGGAGCTCAAGCCTCAATGAGTGATCAAGAAAATTATCTACAGATAAAGTTAGCGTCAGATGCCATCCAACTCAAGAAGATTTAGATAAATTGTTCCACAAATAAGACAAAAATTAATTATAATCAACACCTGTTCGCAACTCGAAGATGAATTCAGTTTGCAGAAGTAGAAACAAAATGAAGATAAATGAAGAGGTCAAAATGGAGACAAAATTACTCAAGTGTTTATCTATCATATAAAGCTCATCTGAAAACTAAAGAGGCCAAGAAACCTGTCTACAATCTATGAAAATATAGAAGATGAAGAAGAAGAGGTAAAGCAAGTAAAGAAGAAAACTTTGTCTATTGTCTGCACCTACAAGAGTTGTCCACCATTATCAATAGACAAATCTATCAGACAACCTTTAAAGGAGCAAGTCGTCCATGCCTTAACGAATCATCTATTACATAATAGACAACCATCATATAAGCAACTAGAAAGAGAATTCATCTGCTCGCCATAACTTTGTCTGTCACTTATGATAGACAAATTAATGGACAAACCATTTGGAAGACTTTGTCTATGGGATGAAACTTCATCTGCTAATCCCAACAGAGAAACAATAAACAAAAGTACATTTTGCCTATCAAGGAAGAAGATTTTTCTGTCTAGAAGAATCATTTGCCACTTACAATAGACAAAGGTACTTTGGCTGATAAGAAGAAAACTTCGTCTGGTGAAGGATACTTAGTCTGCTATGAAGATGCTCTATCTGCTCTATAAGGATCATCTACCACTTATAATAGATAAAGCAACAGACAAAGCCACCTCACCTAATGAAGAAAACTTCATCTATCAAGAGAATGTCTTTTGAAGAGCAATGAAGAAGAGAAACTTTGTCCATGCTTCTACGATTTAGCTGTTGCTTATAATAGACAAACTAGAAGATGAAGTAAATTGCTACAGTGGTCTTTGACAATAATGAAGTGGTCTATTATGTGGATCTACGTAGAGTTACTTTATTTATTACTTATAAGAGACAAATTCAAGATAGGACCTGACAAAGTTCTCAGATAAAATATGACATATCATGAAAAGCATAAGCAATCTGTGCCAGACATTGTTAACTGCACTCTCAGGTCATAATCTCATTTGAAACAAATTTTATAATGCAAACTGGACAATTTGAGATTAGTTGAAGATGGAAATAAATTTAAAGGAAAGCAGTATACACTCTGACAAAGGTTGTAATACTTAGAGGCTATGTCTTTTCAGGCTTAATGAGCATCTTTCCAAACTAGTTAAGGAGTTAGTCAACCAAAAAAACCTTGATTTGGCATTTGCCAAAACTAGAAAGACACCTTCTTCAAAGAACGGCGCTGCAGGCTTTCCAACTACAAGTGAGTTTCTCAAGAAGACAATTATTTCAATGGGAGAATTCAAAACAGTCTTCAACATTAATAAAAGCACTACCTCCAACGGGCAAAAGTTTCTAAAGCAATATAAGGTAGTGTAGCAACAACAAAGAAGGTTGAGGAAGCTGAGAGGAAAACAAGAACAGAGCTCAAATGAATAACACCTCTCTCAATCCAACTATGCTTCCTCCTAGATGATCAATCTCCATTACATTGATAGATAATGAGCCTAAGAGTACTATCATAATCATTTTGTGGTGCATTGATATCTAATGAGCTTCAACCAGATATCATTTTATTTATGAGCTTAATCTTTATATAAATCAGCCTAAGAAAAGAGGTAATGTAAAGTGCAAAAATAGTGTTGTGAATTCAGCTATGTGAGTTGGTGGTGAGCTCAAGGAAATCACACTGTATGAGTTGGAAGTGAGCTCAGGAAAACTACCAAGTTTGCCTGTGATCTTTGAAACGGGAGAGTTTTTTGGTGAGCTCGTAAAACTAGAAGAGTGTCGGGGACACTTGTTCATGCCTCCTAGAGCTGGAATCTAGAAGAGTGTTGGAAACACTTGTTCATTCCCCCTAGAGTTGGAATCTAGAAGAGTGTCGGGGACACTAGTGTGCTTCCATTATATGGGATATAGTGGAACCCAAGGCACAATGAGTTAGTGCCCTTAGAAGAGTGGATGTAAGGATGGTGTTCTCAAACCACTATAAAAATTGTGTTGTCTGTGTGTGTTTGCTTGCTTGATATATCTTTCATGTATTTCACTAGTTTCATTAGTTGCTTGAGAAATTGCTTATATCCTTCATTACTTCATCAAGCATAATGTTATCACTTACATTATTAGACACACACACACACATACAAACTACAACATGTTTAACATAGGAATGGCCAAGAGAAATTAAACTTGTAAAGTGAAGTAGTCATATAACCAAATATGGAATTACATATATACTGCATCACTACTTCCTCTTGGCTCATCAATAATTATTATTTGCTCAATTCACCCCTAACTATTCATCTACATGGGACCAACAATATGCATAAGGTTATGCATGTTGGATTGATAGGGATAGTAAATATCCCAAGTTGAGTATGCTTTTGTGATAATATGAATGCTGGGATTGATATGGAATAGTTCATATTCCCTGACTGTATTTAAAGTTATGTTTGTATTGATCAAGAATGATGGGGATAAGATTATCCCATGATTTGCATGTTTAGAATTGAATGATTGAATGTCAGACATGTGCATGTATATCTTGATGGAATTGAAGCATTTCATGAGTTATATGTAGTGCCCGAATGGCATGGTCATGGGGTTATGCCTGTATGACATAGTTTTGATGTGTGGTGTCTGTATGGCACCTAGTATGGTATGATGAGCCTGGAGTGGCTTAGAGGAAATGAGAGGTGCATGGATGGCACGATTAAAAAGTATGATTGTATATGCCTGAAGGGCATAGAGTATGGTAGTGAATAAATGAGGAAGTGAGCCTCCTGGAAATGTATATACATGCTATTATTCTTTAGTAGTTTGTATTATTTTCTGGATAAGAACATGTGGTTTTTGATTTATTTATTTATTTATATTTTTGCCTACTTACTGATTTTCTTAGACTCATGCCTTCTTATATTAAATTTTTAGCTGACAGGTCAGGTGAAGACTCACCAACTAAGGATTGGGGTTGGTGAGTAAAGATATGAAGACATATCTGATGGTATAATCAATTGGGATTGGAATCCCATGGGTAGATATTATTGTGTTTGATTAAATTATTGTATGATTGTAATTAAGAGTTGTATGTGATGTATAATTATAGTTTAAAAAGATTCTAATGATGTGTGGCATGTCATGGTAAGTCAATTAAGTATGATACTGTTGATGGATTTATGTTAATCCAGGGTTGAACATTGCCATCATGATAGATCTTGGGCGAAGCTATGAGTATGAGTGTGTGTTTTTTTAGATATAAATGTTGTTTTATATTATAGAAATGTCAATTGACTATTGAAATATAAATTTTATTTGATTCCCCATATGTATATCAGATTTAAATATCCATAATAAAGGGTAGACTCTACCAAATTTTAGGTTGGATATTTCCCTTAGAATAAGGAAAATTGCAAGAATATGGTAAGATTTCCCTTATGAAGAAGGGAAATGGTAGCGTTCCGCATTAGCCCCGATTGTGTGTGGTCAAAACACATAAGGTGGGGGTGTGAGGCATTACATGGTGGTGTCATTTCTCTTATCAAAATAAAAGTTGTACTTCTTCTTTTGTTATTCTCCCTAGTTCTTGTCTGGTTTAGGACAATTGAACTTCATCTATCTTGGCTTGTTGCAATTGTATCATATAGGGATCTCATTCTTCTTGCCTTTATTTCTGAAGTTCTCAGAGTTACTTCCAATTTTCTTCTTGAACATGGTCTTGAATCTTCTTGTGATCATAACGATGACCACATCTTCTTCACCACTGGTAGAGGCCTCTCCTTAAGAGTCATCATCTTTAGAATTTGCTCTTAGAGCTATTGCTCTTTTTCCTTTTGGCTACTCTAGAGTCTCTACTTCATTAAAACTTCATGGATCATGAGAGAACCCATGAGTTCCTACACTAACATCTTGTCTAAGTCGTTAGCTTCCTGGGTGGCAATGACTTTAGACATCCAATGCCTTGGTAGAGATCTTAGGATCTTCTTCACTAACTTGGGCTCTTCATATTTCTCTTCCAAGTTCTTCAACCCATTTGTAATCTTTTGAAATCTTCCAAATACTTCAAAGATTCTATTTGATTCCATGTTTAAAGATTCATATTCGTGCATTAGAAGATTGATTTTGGTTTCTTTAACTTGGTTAGTACCTTTATGTGCAACTTGTAACTTGTCTTAGATTTCCTTAGCAAAGTCACAAGGGGATATCTTGTCAAATTCAGATGGGGACAGGGCACAGTAGAGGTAATTTTTTTTCTTTGCATCATATTCTACTACCTATATGTCATCATTAGTGTATTTATCTTCTATGTTAAGGGTTACTTTTTCATTTTTTATTATGGGCCATTGGTAGTCTGTGGCTATCATGAAATTTTGCATTCTAATTTTTCAATACTCGTAATTGGTTCCATCAAAAAATAGGGCTAAATTGTTCTTCTGCAGAAGTGTTGTGGAAATAGCTGGCTATTTTTTGGATCACTTCGCAAGTTAAATGTATCATTAATAAAAAATAACAAGTGAAGCGTGATCTGATACCAATTGTTAGTCCCTTACTAATGGTACCTCAAGACGGGGGTTGAATTGAGCTTTTAAAAATTTTGGTCAAATTAAAACAATGGTGCTGACATAAAATGAAGGAGATCATGCAGCATAATAAGATAATGATTTTTATAGTGGCTTAACCTAACGTGGGTTCCTACTCTACTTCTCTTGTTAGTCTTTCTTACGGCACTTAAGTTCCACTAACACTATGATCAACATCTGATCAAATACACTTTGGTTTTTGAAGCTCACAAACAACTCTTACACTTCCTAGCAAGTCTTTCTAACTTGCTGGAACAAACATAAACAAACAATAAGCTCCTTACTTGCTATAGCAGAAAATGGAGATTTAACTTATACAGATATATGCCTCATACTTAGGTTATTTGCATAGAATTTAAAGAAATACTATAAATAATATAACACTTAAAGAACAAAGGTTTCAAACTCCTAAATGATCATTGAAGTAATGGCTTTGAATGCAGTATTAGAGTTCAGTGCTATTGGAGTTGAAAGCTTGGAGGTAAACTTGAATGCTTGTATAAATGCTCATTTAATTCACTCAACTCCTTAGTTGTCTTTTCTAGCGATTTGAATCATCTATTTATATTCATGGAAGGGTAATTAGTAGTTAATTACTCTGTCTAGCAACATTTTGGGTTGTCTTTTTAAAACCACGCAAACTGCTTTGAAAATCAACTTCAGACCCTCTAAAGTAAAGTTTTAGAGCCTCTAAAGGTTAGCCGCTTGTCAATTACTATTGCCATATTTCATTTTAGAGCTTCTAAAGCTCTCTTTCAGACATTCTATTGGCTAGATTTAAACTTCTTTCCAACTAAGCACTTTAGATCTTCTAAAGGTGGTCCTAGATGTTTTAAAGTTCCTCCTTATTTTTGACAGTTTCAACAAGTAGTTTTTGGCCTCTGAAACTTCAGTCTCTCTTCTAAAGCAACTCTGAAGAGCTTTCTTACTTATGGACTAAGTTTAGATTGATTTTTTGAACTCCAAAGCATAATGATCTGCCTCTAAACTTGCTCTGAAATTGTTCAGACTTGACTTTCAGATCTTTTGAAGTTTCAACATGTTTTGAACTTGTTTTCCCTTGACTTGAAAAGCGTCCTTGTCATATAAAATCTTCTAAAGCTTGGTTCTATCATCTAAAGTAACCTCTGAAGGATTTCTTTGCTTCTAAATTAAGTTCTATATGTTCTTTTTGACCTCTGGAGCATAGATTTCTCCTTCTAAAGATGTTTTGAAGCTTCTAGACATGACTTTTAGATCTTCTGATTGCTGCTACATCTTCTAAATTTATTTTTCTTGATTTTAGAAGTACTCCAATGTATCTAAAATCTTTTTTTTAAGTTCAGAATACATTTACTTAGAGCATTTATTGGTTTTTCTTCCTCTAAAAACTTTATTATGGTGGAATTTAACTTGATGTGATCTTGTACATGTTGTCCATCACTCTAAAGTTACTTACCTAATATGATTAACCTATTTTATTGACTTATTTCTACAACACTTGGAAATGTAACTTGTTAGTACCTCAACGTTTCACTCATGTGTTTGCTCATCATCAAAACTTAGTTGCTTAGTCATATTCATCATTAAAATCAAGCTAAATAGAAGGGTTAGACTTAACATAAAGGAGATGACAAAAAGGAGTTCTTTGAAGATGTTTTAGAATAAGAGGATCAGGATCAGGAAGAAGAGGAGGGATCTCTAGTAAAGAATGAGAAGACTCCTCATAATAGTCAGGTTAGAGATGATTCAGTAACAACCCTATCATATTCTCAAACCACTCCAATTGCTAATATTCCTACCCGTACTTCAACTATTCCTCCTCCTTCATTTTTAGCTCCTGCAACCACTATAACTATTACTTCCTATCTCATTGATGTTTCCACTTTGCAAAAATTACTAGTAACAAGTCTCAATACATTGAAGGCTAACTTGCAAGCATATATTCGAGAGCAAATCAATGCCTCTTCCACACCAAGTCATTTTGCAGTTGAGTCTCAATCAAACAAACAAGAAAACTAGCAAAGTCCTCCACACTTATGAATTAATACTTGTTGATTCTTTGAATACTTTTTAAACCTCACACACTTATGACTATTAATTTTCATATTGTCATTCACTTAGTTCTTGCCATATTATCAATTGCTTCTAGTGCATTTGTGTATGATCATTTGGTATTTCCTTATTTTTTGCTTCTGATAGAAAGGGGAAGATAATACTTTGACAGATAAGTGAAAGCAATAACAAAAGCTCTTTGATAGGAGGAGGAATGTCATTTTTAAGTTAATCTATTTTTGGTTTGTCATCATCAAAAAGGAGAGAAATGTTTTACTACAATTTCCTATTTTGAAGATGAATAAACCTGGATAACTTGATATGTTGAGAATGAGAAATGAAATCCATTTCAAGAGTTGATAAGTTTTTATTTGTAGGTTACAAGTTAAAGGATGGACTGTTAATTGAATTCCAAAATGGGAATTGAAATGTGATTGATTGATTTGGTTTTATTTACAGGTGATAGGTTAAAGGATAGAGTGTTAATTTGCTTTCCAAAATGGGAATTCAAAGTATGATTGATTGATTAGGTTGTGAAGTGTGAATGGATGATTGATTGTATAGATAAACTACCTCTAACTAGGCCTAAGTGTACAAAAATTTAAGCTTGAATAAAGATAAACAATAAACCTAACTATACCTTTGTTCTCCTTTGAAATTTAAAGCTGCAACTTTGAAGTTCTCTATACGTTGAAGCTTGTTGGAGTGATTACACTTTAGAGACTTGAGTATCTTGTGATTGGTCCTTGTTAAACATACTCAAGAGTCTGTTTCTACTTCATTGAAACTTCTATTTATAAGTTTTGAATCCATTTTATCCATTATAACCTCTTTTGGTGTGTTTTAGACCATTTTAGATTATGTTTTCTAGACTCAATGTAATCTGCCTTATAAGTGTGCTTTAGAACTTCTAAAGTTAAACTTCAAAATTTTTGAATGTTGGGTTTACAGTTGTAGCACTAAGTTCAGAACATCTGAAGTAAGTTTTTGTTGAGTCCAACCCTGCTATGATATGTAGGGGGGTGAGGCAAAGCTGGAATCCAAGTACAATGGAGAAAGCACATGGGATGTGCAAGTGCAAAAACTAGAATGCAATGGAAGCAAATAAGCACACAAATAAAACGAACACAAGGATTTATAGTGATTTAGGCCCCCTTGGCACTTACTCCACTCTCTAAGGTTTTTGCAGCCTTGGGTTCCACTATACCAGTGGAATCATACCTCCCTTATTTTTACCAAACTGATCAAGAACTCTACATAATTTGGTTTTTCCAAGCTCACTAGCAACTCTTACACTATTGGTTTTTCTCTTAGCTCACCAACAAACTCATACAAACTAGTTTCCAAAGCTTACTAATAACTCCATACAACAAATATAAGATACAATACACTACCTCTAATTAGGCCTAAATGTATATAGTTTAAGCTCTAACACAATTGACAAAACATTAAGCTGACAGTGCTTTTGTTCTCTTCTAAAATGGTATTGATGTATCTTTGAACACTTCGAAATGTTGAAGTACCTTTGGAGAGAATGCACGTACTAGAATCTTGAGTTCTTATATTTGAATCATGTTAAATGCACTTAAGAGTCTTCTACTTGTTATTCATAATCTTCTAAACCTTTCTAGCCGTTGCAACCGATATTTAAGATCATTTCAAATTATGTGTTTGACACTTAATGCAATTTGCCATTTTAAGCACACTTTAGAGTCTATGAAGTTAAACTTTAGAGCCTCTGAAAGTCGAGTTCTTATCAGTCTCATTGGTGGTGGTTCTTATCAATCCCAACCACCACCAACAGATATATTTCCAAAACCTCTTAAGCCAACTTTAGAACCTTTGAAGTTCCATTTGAGCGCTTATATCCCCAATGGCTATTTCTTCTCCTTTGAAGCTTTTGTTCTCCATCTAAAGTGACTCTCCAAAACTTTGAAACCTCCAAAACTTATCTGCATAACTTCTAAAGCTTCCATCTTCTCTTTTGAAGCACCTCTAGAGATGCTTTGAAGCTTTTAGCTTCCTTTCAATCATACCCTGAAGCTTTTGCTTCACTTTGAATATGCTCTTAAGAAGATGTTCTAAAGCTTCAAACATATCTTCTTCTTACTGGAACTTCCTCTAAACACACTCTAAAGTTTTTTTTTTCCTTCTGAACAACCTCTGAAGCTTTTGTTATTCCCTTTTGAATTTAGAGTTCTTCCTTTAGAGCCTCTAGACACCATTTTTGAACCTTTAAAGCTTCCTCTAAAGCCACTAAGCATTCCTCTGATTATGCCTGCATCACATATGAAGCTCCTTTGAAACCAAAAATCTCAATAATACTTCATTAGCTTAATTCAAGTCATCAACAAGTCTTGTTAATCATCAAAACTAAACTTTTGGACTTAACATTCTCCCCCTTTTTGATGATGATAAAACTTCATGACTTGCACTAATAAAACAATGCTAATGAATTAAGTAAACTCCCCCTAAAATAACTTATATAGTAAGCCTATGAAAGTTAGTTTTGTTTCAGCC
>JAYJMB010087842.1:0-20533 GCA_036873735.1 Pouteria campechiana
TGGATAGATAATAATTAAAGTGCAAGACTAGAGAAATTACAGACAAAATAATGCACTTATACCGATATTTTTATAGTGGTTCGGCCCTTCACTTGGGTTCCTACTCCACTTCTCTGGGTTAGCCTTACTTGCTAAACTCAGGTTCCACTAACACCTTCTTTGATCAGTAATCTCCTGATCAAACAAATGCACTTGTTAGTTTTCAAGCTTACTAACTAACTTATACAATAACAAGTAAGTATTCTACTTGCTTTCACTACGCAGAGGCAAATTCTCAAACTTGCAGAGATATGCGAAAATAAATGTGTACAAGTATTAATGTCTCTAGTAGTAGGCTAATTTTGTATGAAGTTTGAAAGTAGTAAACACAAATAATATAGCAATAAAAGTAGTAGGATTCAATCTTCAAAAGTAGTTGAATGAATGACTTTGAATGCTTCTTTGAATGAACTGTAGTGGAGTTGAAATCATGGAAGAAAAACCTTAAAGATTTAGTAAATGCTCTCTCTTATTTTTCAGTGTTAAAATTGTTATCTTCTTCGATCTCACTTAACTTTTTTTTATATTGAAATCTCTGACTTTCTCTACTGTAATAAGTGAGAATCATTAAATGTTGAGAAACATTTGAATTTATAACCATTGTACTTTCAGTGAGGTTTCAGAGTCTATGAATCAATATCAGATTCTCCAAAATTTAAGTTGTAGGTGGTTTCTCTACACACTTCACACAACATCATTTCTTCAGATGCACTGAAGAAGTATTTCGGAGGCTCCAAAGTGACACGATAGGAGTGTTAAGCATTGGGATTGTGGATGTTGACTCCAAAGGGATTCTTTGTCTACGAAGTGATTATTTTGTGACTCCAAAGGACTAACTTTAAACTTCGAAGGCTGTCTTTCATTGTCTCCAAAATGCCTTCTCAATTCTAAAGAACTTAACTTAATCCTGAAGCTTGTAAGCTCATGACTTCGAAGTGCTTTAACTATCTCCGAATACTTTGATTTCGTAACTCCAAAGTAACTTGATTGACTCTGAAGTAATTGACTTAATTTCGAAGCTCGTAAGCCCGTGACTCCAAAGTGCATTAACCGATTCCAAAGTATCTGAGCTCATGACTCTAAAGTGTGTTAACTGATTCTGAAGTAATATCATCTATCTCCGAAGTGCTTCAATAGCTCCGAGATGTCTGTCTTGGCTCTGATGTGTTTTTCACTGAATCTGACATTTGTGACTTTATGATCCTGAAAGATTGTTCCTTTGTCTCTGAAGTTTTCTAGTAGTTCCAAAGCACCTTTACTAATTCCAAAGTTTGTGACTTTATAACTTTGAAAAGTTAATCTCCTATCTCCGAAATGCATGAGTAACTTCGAAGGGATGATCTTTTGAACTCAAAATTGACTTCGAAGCTTCCTTGAGACTTTAAACTTTTTGTTTTCTTCTTTTAAGTATATTTGTGATTTATATACTTAGAATTTTTGAGCATTTACTTGGTTTCTTTCTTTGATCACCATGAAGATTATTTTTAAGTTAAGTATTGAAAATATTTCTGCAAAGTGCTTGGGAATAAATTATTAATACCTTAATATTTCAATCACGTCTTTGCTCATCATCAAAACATGGTTGGTGAAGAATGTTTATCTTCAAAATCAAGCTATTTGAGAGTATATGTTCAACATTCTCCTCCTTTTTGATGATGATAAAATACTAAGTGATGTACCTTTCAAAACTTATCTAACAATAAACTTTAAGTAACTTAATTGCATGAGTTTCAATGAAATTTTATTAATTCAGTACAACTCTCCCTGAATGGATGCATACAATTTCAACTATGTTTCATACAAAAAAAATTCATACATTCAGTATATCATACAAAACATTTCATATATTTAGTACATTTTCTCCCCCCTTTTTGTCAGTTATTCATCTATTGAGCTTCATCTTCCACTATGTCTGTTGCTTCATCTGCTAATTCATTTGAAGTTTTACTTCATCTTTCACTTTGTCTTGCACTTTAGACAATCCGCTTCGTCTTCCACTGTAGCAATTTCACTTCGTCTGTCATTGTAGTAATCCCACTTCATCTATCACTATAGACAATCCCACTTCGTTTGTCACTGAAGTAGTACTATAGCAGTACACCTGCACTTTTGCCATATTGTTAGCTTGACATTTTTTATTATAAGTCACAATATAATTATCCATATGAAATTTGCATAAATTGTAAAGCATATATATGTAATTTAAATCATGATCTGTATTTATAAGCTCATTTAAGCATAATTTCTTTTTCATGTAAATAATATCTTCTAGAAAGCACACTTATCAAAATATATTTATCCCACATGATTTTCACTAGTTATAGAACATGGATAAATTGCATATTATTTTTCTAATGAAAGATTAAAGTGATAACTTCATAGAGCATATGATATATCTATGATCCAATATATAATAAACAAGGTTAATGCATTATAGATCATAATAATTCTTTGTGCTCTTAAACAATTTATATAATATGCTTGTATTCAAAATATTGCAATAATGATTATTCATGCCAAACATATTTATCTTCATTTTGGCTTCCTAGACTAAACTCATCATTAGCATCGAGTCTTAAGACTAGTTTTGTTGTCATTAAAATCATATAATAATCCCAACACTTATCATATCTCTAGGAATTGTACATCAGGCAAGGTAGGTGGACAGTAGCACTAGCAGCAGTGATAAAATTAACTAGCTAAAGCAATAACATCATGGCAGCATGGTGGCCAGTAGTAGTCATAAGCTCTTGCAGATGTAGTAATATATATTATTCGTCTGTCTAGATATTATTATCATGCTTTATTTAACATTGGAGTAGATGAGTCTTTTGTTGCCTCTAAATTTGTTCAAGAATATAGTTTGTATTTTTAAAAGATGGTCGACAATCTACTAGTTATATTGCCTATGGGGATAAGTTAGTCTCAAACTAGATTTGTATGTCTTGTTTTATTGAGATAGAAGGGGTACTGATGCCAACTGATCTAGATGTCATAATGAAAGACTTGTATGTTATCTGGACCATAGATTGGATGAGTAAATGTTTGGCTATCATAGATTGCTAAAGTAGAAGTTTAGAATTCATTCAGTGGATTAGGTTGAAGTTGTCTTCGAGGGAAATTGAAAAAAGGTGTCCCCACCTCATGTAATGAAGATGTTGAGGTAGGGTTAATGAGGTTTTCTAGTGGCAACTATAGCAATCAAGGACAAGGAGTTGAGTATTTAGGATATCCTAGTAATGAGGTAATTTTTTGATATCTTTCTAGAGGAGCTGACCAAATTACCACCAGATAGGGAAATTTAGTTTGTTGTTAACTTTATCCCTAGGATAGGTTCAATATCCAAGACAGTTTACCTCATGGCTCCATCGGAGTTAAAGAAATCAAAAGATTAGTTATAAGAGTTGGTTGACCTAAGATTTATTCATCCTAATGTATTACCTTAGGGAGCTCTAATTCTCTTTATAAAAAAAATGATGATAACATGAGGCTATGCATCAACCACCGAGAGTTAGACAAGGTAACAATCAGCAACAAATACCCTCTATCAAGTATCAATGACTTGTTCAACTAGTTACAAAGATCAACCTTCTTCTCCAAGATTGACCTTTAATCTTATGATCACTAGTCAAAGTCAGAGAAGAGGACATATCGAAGACTGCTTTCCATACTCAGTATAGTTTACTATGATTTTTTGGTGATGCCTTTTGGACTTATAAATGCTTGAGTAGCCTTTACAAACATAATGATTAGGTGTTTTGTTAGTTCTTAAACAAACATGTGGTCATGTTCATCAATGACATCTTAGTTTATTTTGAAAATCAGGAGTAACATGCAGAATAGTCGAGAGTAGTGCTTCATGTTGCAAGAGATAACAAGTTTTATGCTAAGTTGAAAAATTATGACTTCTGACTAAATAGCAACTTTTCTTCGACGTGTGATCAGTAGAATAGGGTTCTCTATAGACCTGAAGAAGATCAACTTAGTAGCAAGATAGAAGAGACCTATTACTGTGATTAAGGTCTATAGTTTCTTAGGTATAATAAGTTATTACAAACAATTCATCAAAGATTTCTCCTGTATTGCAGTACCATTAACTCAACTAACACATAAGAAGACAAAATTTATGTGTATAGAAGAATATAAAAGAAGCTTCTAGGAGTTGAAGAATCATCTAAACACTGTTTCAATGTTATCTTTACTAGATAGTGGAAGTGACTTTGTGGTTTATAATGATGCCTCTAAGAAAGTACTTAGGTGTCCTCATGTAGCATAGTAGGGTGATAACATTTGGTTCACAACAATTGAGGTCATATAAGCAAAATTATCATATACATGATTTGGAATTCACAATAATATTGTTTGCCTTAAAGATTTGACAGCATTACTTGTATGACAAGAAGATAGAGGTCTTTACAAACCATTAAAATTTTCAACATATCTTTTATCAGAAAGAGTTGAACCTTAGGCAAAGGAGATAGTTAAAGTTATTGAAGGATTGTGACATTACTACATAGAATTATCTTAGTAAAGCTAAAGTGGTGGTAAATTCCTTGAGTTGTCAATCTTGTGCAGGAGTAACAACCCCAATCGTAGAGTAGTTGTAATTGATCCATTAATTAGAGAGGTTGCAGGTGTTGCCTTCATTGAAGGTAAGTGAACTTTGTGTTTTGCTGATTAGGTCAAGATTAGGATCGGATCAAGGCAATCTAGAAGCAGGATCTATTGTTTGGTGGGTTAGTGATAAACTAAATTGAGGTTAGCAAATTGAGTTTTAATATAGTTTAGATAGAGCCTTATTGTTCTATAGTCAGTTTATGATGCCTAGTGTGGACAGTCTCTAATGAGATATCTTAGAGAAGGCACATCGATTGATGTTTTCCATTCATCTTAGTAGTACCAAGATGTATAGAAATATTAGAGAGAGCTTTTAGTGAAATAACATGAATAGAGAAATTGCTTAGTTTGTTGCTTAATGGTTAGTGTATTAGTGGGTTAACGAGGATCACTAGAGGCTAGCGAGACTATTGTAGCCACTTGGGATTCCTGAGTGGAAGTAGGATCACATCACTATAGATTTTGTGATTGCCTTATCATATACTCAAGCCTACTTTGATGTAGTATGGGTGGTAGTGGATTGACTTACCAAGTCGACCCATTTTTTCTCATATATGATGACTTTTGGGATGGAGTATATGGCGGAGCTATACCTATGAGAGAATGTTAGACTAGATGGTGTACATATCTCAATTATGTCAAATAGAGATCATCAGTTCATCTTTGAGTTCTGAAAAAAGTTGCAAGAGGTGATAGGGATAGAGTTATACTTAATTTTTACTTATCACCTATAGATGTATGAACAATTTGAGAGGATAATTCAAATTTTAGAGGACATATTGCAAGCTTGTATCTTGGATTTTGGAGGTGACTTGGGGTGGGTAGGGAATTGAGCCTTTAAAAATTTTAGCCAAGTTCAAAAGGTAGTGCTAAAATAAAAGGGAAAAGATCATACGACACACTAAGCTAATAATTTTTATAGTGATTCAACCATTAACCTAGTACCTACTCCACTTTTTTGAATTAGTCTCTCTTGTTAAGTTCAAGTTTTACTAACACTTGGTGGTTTTCAAGCTCACCAACAAACTTATACAAGTTGGTTTTCAAAACTCATTAACAACTTATACACGTTAGTTTTCAAAGCTCACCAACAACTTATGTGAGAAAATAATAAATAAAAGTGTACAGTATGAATGCCTCTTGAAAGATAGAGTGTATGAAATTTAGTAATAGAAATACAACAAATATAGCAATAAAGAGCAATAAAGATTAGACTCCAAATCTGTTGAATGATTCACTTTGAATTCTTATTAGAATGAGGCGCAAAGGAGGTGATCTCGTGGAGTTAAATCTGAGAGCTTTTGTAAACTATTTGAGTGAACATTTTCTTATCTCTCTTGTTTTCAGATCTATATATTTCAAATGTTTAAATCTTGCTTTTATAATCTATGTAAGACATCTTAGCTATTATGATTATTTTAATCATCTTTTCAACATTTGAAACTTCTTTTTATAAGCTGTGGAAGAAGCCTTAGCTTTTATGATTATTTTAACCAGCTTTCCGATCGTTTAAAAAAGAGAACTCAAAGCCTTATCAATATCTTCTTATTCTATACAGCTTCTGTCATTACCTTCTTCTTCTATCCAGCTTCAAAAGTTCTAAGATAAGTAATCAGAACTTTTAAGGACTGATTTTGGTTGCTGACAGTCTCAATGATCACATTTTTGCTTCTGATAAGCTTCTGAAGAGCCTCTGAAGCTTGAATCTTTGTTTCTGATGAATTTCTTAAGATTGGGCTTTTTGAAAATGCCTCTAAAGGTTTTCCGAGTTGACTCTGAACAATTTCTGAGTTGCTTCTTAGAAACTTCTGAGGTTTTTCTGAAGTGTACATTTTACCTTTGATATGCTTCTTGAAACTTGTCTTTGGATTCTGAACAGAGCATTACTTTGAGCTTGCTTCTGACGACCTTTTGTATAACTTCTGAGGTTGCAGTAGTGACAACATTTTTACATAGTCAATCATTTCAGATTCTTCTGAAGGTTGAATCTTGTTTCTGACATGTTTATCAGTCATGTTCTTACTTCTGATAAACTCTTGCAGAGTTTTTGAATGATTGAATTCTGCTTCTAATGAACTTCTTAAGTTTAGGCTTTTTGAAGATACTTTTCTAAGAAACTTTTGTATTATTTCTGAGAATCCTCTAATCAGAAAAACTTCTTCTATGTTCATTCAATTTTACTGCCATTGATCTTCTGTTACAACTCTAAAACTTAGAAGCTTTTTTGAACTATTCATGGAGACATGAGAAATGTTTTGGAAATTATTCTAAGGCCCATGCTATATCTTTGAAGAGATTCAAAATAACTTAAGATGGGGTTCTGAGTTCAGAAACTTCTTCTGAACTTATGAGCTTCATTATTAATGATCTTCTGAGACATCATTTCTAAAGTTCTTCTGAAAAACTTTT
Organism: Pouteria campechiana; assembly: GCA_036873735.1. NCBI lineage: Eukaryota > Viridiplantae > Streptophyta > Magnoliopsida > Ericales > Sapotaceae > Pouteria > Pouteria campechiana. Next base: position 7,066 of record JAYJMB010087842.1, read on the forward strand.
GATTACAGAAGTTATTTCTAAAGTAGAGGATTTTACTTTTGATTGTAAGGAACGTGATTCTACATCGCTTCTGAGATGTTTCTGAATCCACAAGCTTCCTCTAAATTTTTTATGAAGTTCTTTTGCTGAACTTCTAATTGCAGAAATGTCTTCTGGATTACTTTTGCATGCTTCTGAGTAACTTTTAAATGTTTTTGGAAGTTCTTATTGACGAACTTCTGAGTATAGAAACACCATTCTATATTACTTATGAAGTTCAAAATATGTTTCTTATATGCTTCTGATAAGTTTCTGAGTTCAGAAACTTCTTCTGAACTTCTTTTGATTCATCTTTGAGCCTTGGAAGTTTTTCTAAAGTACTTTCTAACAAACTTCTCTAAGTGTGAGATTGCCTTGGAATTAGTTTTGAGGCTTATGCCTTATCTTTGGCAAGGTTCTAAGTTATACTTCTGAGCTTTATAACTAATCTCTGAAGGGGTTCTGAGTTATGCTTCTGAGCTTTACAACTTATCTTTGAAGGGGTTCCGATTTATCTTTTGACATACTTTTGAGCACTTCTGAATTTCTTCTGAGAATTGGAATTAACCTTGAAGTTACTTCTAATGATGTTCTTAGTTACTTTTGAGCTTCTAACGAGGTTCTGAGTAACTTCTAAAATTCTTCTGATGCTTTAGAAATGATTCTTATGCTCATGCCTTGTTTTCTGAAATACTTCTGAAATGTTTCTTAATACTTTTGAAATGTGGAATTTCTTCAAAAGCATTTTTGAAATTTGAGGAGTTTCTATTGAGCATTCTTTTAACTTATTTTTCTATGAAGTTTTAATATATTACTTTAAACTTAATAGTTACTCTCCTTAGTAAATTAAAGCTGTAATAATTGGAAAGTAATCAATTAGTACCTTAACTTTTCATTCATATGTTTGTTTATCATCAAAACTTAACTGCATAATGACATTCATCATCAAAATCAAGATAAGTAGGAGGATTAGACTCAATAGGAGGATCTTGGGATTGTAACTTGTTGATGGCTAAGTTTTCCTATAATAATAGTTATTAGGCAAGCATCAACATGACTCTATTTGAGGCCTTATATGGTAGAAGGTAGGAGTGCAACTTGGGTTGGGTTCAACCCAAACCCAGCCCATCGAACTTGATTTTATCTAGTGCTCAAACTCACTTTTCCTAAATTCGATTTAATAATTGTCAAACTCAGGTTGACCTCAACTTGAAATCGAATTGCATATGAATAAAAAATAATATATATACATATCACATTTTAACAATGTTTAGAAAATTGGACCGGACTGGCCAGTTTGACTGGTCAGACCGGCAACTGGCCATGGCACCAGTCCGATTGTGTCCAGCTAATGGTTCTCTCAAAAAACTGCTTCAATAGAAAGAACCGGCTGGTTCAACCAAGAACCGATGGACCATATAACCAGTGGTTTCTCATTTTATAAAAACAAAAAATAAAAAATGGGCGCATGGATGCCCAACCGAGTGCCCGCCTGAACAAAAGCCAAAAGCCCCCTCTTTGTCTACCTGCCAAGGCAACCACATTTTGAATCTCATTTTATTTTCCCCCTTCTCCCTCACTACCTCCCTCATCCCCTTCATTGCTGACGATTCTCTTTCCCGCCAAATCATCATCACCGAGTTGCCATCGCTGAGTCCCCATTTGATATTCCCCCTTCTCCCTCAATGCCTCCCTCATCCCCTTCACTGTCGGCAAATCTGCTTCCCGCTTCTATCATCGTCGAGTCACCATCGCCGAGTGCCTCAGGTAACTCAACTCTCCCTCCCGTCCCTCTCTCTCTCTCTCTCGCCTCGCCTACCCTACGTGCCATAGTCGGGGTTGCAGCCGCCCTCCGCTTGACTAACTAGCATGTCGCCAGCTCTCTCTCTCCCTCCATCTGCCTAGCTTGCAACCACTGTTGCCGCCCTCCCCCCGCCTGACCAGTGTGCCATAGGCTCCCTCCCTCCCTCCCTCTCTATCTCTCTCTCTCTCCCTCCATTTGCACTTTAATCCAAACCTAGATGATAGTTTTGCCTTTTGCAGCAAAGCTCAATCACAAACCTCCATGTTAGCTAGTCATTGAGTTTGCGAATTTGAAATTTTGAATTGAGGCCTGATGGTCGTGACTCCCAAATCATGTGTTAACAGCACACACATCAAATTGGATGCCCAAGACAAATGACCGACCAAAGACAACCTTACCTCTGGTTTAGACATGATAACTCTTTAGAACATGTGCTAATTTAATGCGCTAGTGATTAAAACATTGATAAACGCATAGATCAAACCATTTTTTTTGTGATTTGCAGGCCTTAATTCATCAATTTTGATGTAAGAACAATCTAGACCATTGAATAAATGGCTTTCAAAAATTGGACCTACCACCAATTTGTTTTGGTGGGTCCCTTTCATTTCAAGATGCAATTAACGACCAACATGTGTTGGATGTGAATTTTTGAAAAGTTGTGTTAGAAGCAACTAGTGGGTCATGGGTTGAATACGATAACCAATGACCACCAGTTGCTTGAGCTCACCATCATATAGTTGACAACAATCCTAATACATTTCATTTGAGATGAATGATGAGATTAGTAATACATTTGGTCATTTTATTTTTAAGATATATTTTTATTTTAGAATTTTAATGAGTATAAAGGAGGAGGAAAGATTGGACTTTGAAGTATTGAATCAAGTCAAGGTTTTTAAGCCATTGAGGTTAGTAATTTTTTATTATTACATCATTTTAATTACGCTATTTTGATTAATTTGATACATATGTTTTGGATTTTCTTACTATTACATCATTTATCTTAGATTGTTTATTATGCATTTTAGGTAAGATATTTTTTTATTTAAAAAAATTAAATAAGTAAAATAATTATTGTATCATAATTATATCATGCCGACGTTACCGGTTCACTCCACCAGTTGAACCGGTTGAACCAGAACTAGACACTCAAATGGTTTATCCTCCGGTCCAATTTTCTAAACATTGCATTTTAAGCAACTGACAGCCGAACCCTAAAGTCTCTTTACCCGAGCGCCCCCTTTTTTCTCCCTCCCCTACTGCCTCCTGGTGGGTTCTTGGTCATTCGTGATGTTGTGGCATTGCCTACTGGTGGGTGCCTGGAAGTAATGGGGTAGAGGTTTTGTTTCTGATTTCATTTATCATTTTCCTAGTAGCAATGGAATAGTAGTTTCCACAATATCAACCATTTTTGTTGTTTCCATGACCAATATCATTTTCATGGAGTATATTGCGTAAACAAATTACATGACATGCATAAGATTTTTCCACAATATACTCTGCTTTTGTGTTAGAGAAAGTTATGATAAGCATATAAAATTATTCTTTCATTTATGTTAATTGATCTTCTGCCTTTACTTTCCTCTCATTTCTGTCCACTCAGTTGCTGCTAATAATGACCTTTATTTCTTATCATTTAGTGCCATTGAATCTATAGTCATTATTTCTATGTAGTCAGTCCTTTTGAAATGATTGTAATTTTTGCTGAGTGAAGGAAAGGTTCTATTTCTATCAATCCAAATCGGAAGAAAAATGGGTTCCTTTTGGACTATATGTCCTTGTAAGTGGTTTCCAGTACAACACCATTGTCCCAATAACTAGTGAAAATGCTATGTTTGTTTTTCAATTTTACATTTGCTTTTTTGATCTTTTACAAATATCATCTTAAAAAATAGAAATGATTCTAAGAATTTAGATCTAAGAATCTTTATTGAGTTGAGGAAAGAGTAGTATCTATCAATGTCAAGAAGAAATAGTCATATTGTTTTGACACTAGTCTTTGGGTAACTTTTAGTTTCCATAGGTTTTCTCATCAACGCAAAGTTCTACATACTGGAATGACTTGGTTGGTAGAGTGATCCAAATAAGTTGTACTCAGGCCTTCAGTTACTCTTATTTTGGTCAGAGAATTTAAAAACCAAATGATTGATTAGCATCATAAGATGGAACTTGTATGCATTGGCCTATCTGGGCTCCACCCACAAGCTCACTAGTTAGACCAAATATTGGTGAGCCATTCTCCAACCGAAGTTTATCAACCTCAGGGAAATTGCTTTATGTTATGTAGCCATCTATCTAAAACAAAACAAAATCTTTGAATCTATTATGAGGATTAACAAGATCATTAGTGAAAGATCTCCATCATTCATAAACAAAATTCTTCTAGATTGAAATCTAGTTAGTTTTAGTGATTGTCTAAAATTTGAATCGGGCTAGCAACATCTAATTAGAATATTTCTTTGGTGGTATTCAGATGGGAAAATTATTTATGGGTTGTGCCAATCTTAAGTTGGTTGTATTAACATTTGAACTAACTAGGTCACGTTGTCACGATCGACATTTTTTTGTTTCATCAACCTAAATTCCTATCCAAAACTCAACCAAGCCCAATTTTCAAAAATAAGGTTAGGATTAAAGTTTTACAAATAAAGTTAGGGTTAAGGTTAAGGGAAACCTAAGTTTCATGAGCCTGAGTTACACCCCTAGTAGGAGGTGTTACACACTATTGGGCTACGAGTAGAGACTATTAGCACCTAAGTTGATTTCATAGGCTGCAGAAGCAGTAAGGTTGATTAGATAATGTCTTAGGCTGCATAAGATGGGTAGAAGAAATATGCTAATGGGAATGATCAAGATTTCAATTTGTTATTGGGGTACATGTGTTCTTGAAGGTCTCACCTACCCAAGATGTGATAAGATTCTTAGTTAGGGGAAATCTCAATCCTCATTTTATTCAGTCATTCAAGGTCACGGAATCCATTGATGGAGTCGCTTACTAGTTAACTTTAACACCATCATTATCTGGAGTCCATAAAATTTTTTGTATCTGATAGTTGAGAAAATATATTGTAGATCTTTCTCATATGTTATATGCAAAGCAATTTCATTCTAAGGAGGACCTAAAATAATAAGAATGGTTGGTCTGGATACTTGATGTCCATGATGGACAATTGAGAGGAGGATAATGAGGTATGTTCTAGTTCAATGGATTAACCATAGTAAGAGAGAGGCTACTTAGAAGCTCAAGGAGGACATGCAATGACTTTATCCTACTTTTTCCTTTTTCATAGATGTAATATAAATTTTGAGAACAAAATTTTTGTAAAGTGGGGAGGATGTAATAATCCAAATTAATAGAGTTATCTTTCTGTGATGATGTGACATGTTGATTATTGACTTTGACTTGGTGATCATCCGATGTTTCAAATCATTTAATGATGATTGGACAATTGATTTTACTTTTAGTAATGGGGCTTATAATTGAGAGGATGGGCATTGATAGATAAGGCAAGATTATCTTACTCTTTTTAGATGAAATATAACAAGAATGATTATCCTTCCACCTTTGGCCTTGAACAAAAAGGGCAAGATCATCATTCCCATCTTGGAAATTCCCTTTATCTTTTAAAAGAGGAAAAATTTTCTTGCTTTTCCTTTTAGATGCAAAACCTTTATAAGAGAAAATGTGAAAAATAAAAGGGAGAGTTGGTGCACTATTGTTGTGTGGGGCTCTGTGTAAAACTAAAAGAGGAGTTGTAGTCTTTTTCCTTGTAGATCACCACATCAAGTAAGTAGGAATTATTTAATTCTTTGTTGGTGGTAAACATTGGTTTCATTGTTTGCTAAACTGATTATGCCATATACATAGGAATTTGATAGTTGATAAATTCTTGTTTAAATATTAATACATGTTTAAGTGGCTTGGAAACATGTGTTAAATAGAAGTCAAATGTTTTATTTGGAGAAAAACATATATATTGCTAAATAGACCATTGCATGTATGGGAACATGGGTTCCACTCATTGCAACATTATTTGGAAATAGTAGAGGAAGGATGTGAGTGCTTCCTTCATGATTTACAAATTATATGAGATGTAATATGCCAAGATTAAATCACATAAAATCTCAAATTAAAATGTTAGATGATGTATGGTTGGAAAATCCCATAGAGCTTTAATTGATGTCCACTGGTATGAGAATTCAGATAAAGTGGAATAACTGGAACATACATTTGCATTGTGTGCTTATCATGATGGAACATTCCAAATGATTTTTGGACTATTAGTTTGGAACTTAAAAATCTGAAATTTATTTGCTGGATAAGACTAGGTGGTAAAAGTTAAAAAAAATCCAAATTTTTCTATGTGTTGTGTTGAACCAAATGGTGTATATGGTGAACAACCAAGTTTTGATGATGAGCAACAACATATGAATGAACATTTATGGTACTAATAATTGTGTTCCCAGCATTACAGAAACAGATATAAATATACAGGGAAATAATTCAAATACAGTGGACAATGTACATAGCAAATGCATGGCAAGCAAAATTCATTTACGGAAAGAAGACAAGGATGCTTAGAAAGAATGATACTAAAATATTGAAAAGAAGCCACAAATAGTATCTATAGCCATGATGTTGAAGCCTCAATGAGTGATCAAATAAATCTACTACAAATAAAGTCAGTATCTGAGAGCATTTGCCTAAGGAAGATTTAGACAAATCATTCTATGGACAAGATAAATAAACTGCTTATACTCAACATCTATCCGTAACGCAAAGATGAATTCAATTTGCAGATGCAGAGATGAAACGAAGCTGAACTCAGACAAATGAAAGGCTAAAATAGAGTCAAATTATTCAAGCATTGATCTCTTATATAAAGTCTATTTGAAACTAAAGAAAATCAAGGAACTTGTTTGCGATCCTTTGCAAAAGACGAAGAAGACGAAGTAGAAGCAGCACAACAGGTACAAAAGAATAACTTTGTCTGTCGACTTCATCTGCAAGCTCGTCTGCCACTTGCAGCAAACAAACCATCTGATGACTACTGAAGAATCAACTCGTCTATGCCTCAACGATTCATTAGTTAGTTTTAACAAACAACTAATCACTGAAGAAAGGATTCGTCTGTGAGTTGTAACTTCATCTATCATTTACGATAGATAAACTAATAGATGAATCATTTGGAAGACTTCGTTTGTAACCTGTAACTTTATCTACAGATCTTTATAAACAAACAATAGGCAAAGTCATTTTGTCTGCTGAGAAGAAGCTTTATCCGCACCAACAAGAGTTGTCTATTACTTATAACAAACCGATAAACAAAACTACATTTTTTGGTGAAAAGAAACTTCCTCTACTAAGAGAACTTTGTCTGATAAGCAGTAAAGAGAAGAACTTTGTCTGTGCTTCTACAATTCATCTGTTACTTATAGCAAATAAACTAGAAGATGAAGTAAAATACTGCAATGATCTTGGATAAATTTATATAGATGAAGTGTGGACCTACTCAAAGCCACTTTGTCCGTTACTTACAAGAGACAATCCAAGACTTGATTAGATAAAGTCCTTAGATAAAATATAACATATCATGAAAAGTAAAAGCCACCTATACTAAACATTGCTAACTGCACTCTCTGGTCAACCTCTCATACGGAGCAGACTCTATTAAATAAACTGGATAAATAGAGCTTAGCTGGAGAAGGAAAGAAATTCAAAGGAAAGTAGTCTTCACTCTAACAAAGGTAGTAATTTTCAAAGGTTGCATCCCTTTAGGCTTAATGAGCATCTTTCCAAAATAATGAAAGAGTCAATCATGTAGAAGAGTCTTTAGTGTTTGCTAAAACCAGAAAGGCATCTTCTTCAAGGATGGCACTGCAAGCTTTCCAGCTACAACGAGTTTATCAAGAAGGCAACTTTTCAATGGGAGAAATCAGAATGATTTTCTACATTCAAAGAAAGCTGACTACCTCCAATGGACAAAAATTCTAAATTAATATAAAGGTAGTGCAGTGTCAACGAAGAAGGTAGAAGAAGTTGAGAGAAAAATAAGAACAAAGCTTAAATGACCAACATCTCTTAATCAAACTATGTTTTCTAGTAAATAATCAATCTCCAATAAGTTGATAGATAATAAGCTTAAAAGTTCTATCTTAATCACATATCTAGAGTATTGATATCTAATGAACTTCAACGAGATATCATTTTATTTGTGCTTAAACTATGTATAAATCAACTTAGTAAAAGGGGCAAAGTGATGTATAAATTGAGTGCTATTAATCAACTATATGAGTTTGTAGTGAGCTCAAGAAAATCACATTATATAAGTTATTGGTGAGCTCTGAAAAACCAACAAGTTTGCTAGTAATCTTTGAAATTAGTGAGTTTTCTGGTGAGCTCGTGAAAACTAGAAGAGTGCTAGGAGCACTATGTTTATGCATCCTAGAGCTGAAATCCAGAAGAGTGTTGAGAACACTGTTTATGCCCCCTAGAGCTGGAATCTAGAAGAGTGCTGGGAGTACTGGTGTATTTATATTATATGGGATATAGTAGTACCCAAGGCATAAAGAGTGTATGCTCTTGGAAGAGTGGATGTGGGGACGGGGTTCCTAAATCACTATAAAATTGCTATGTGTTTTGTCTGCCTGATTATTTTATGTTTCATACAATTATCTCATCATCACATTTCACATATCACTACACACACAATTACTTATCTAAAATAAGTATAACTAAGAGAAGTTGAATTTGGAAATGAAACAGTCACTATGACCAAACGAACAGACATGGAAATTGCATACGTGCTGCATTACAACTTCTGATTAGCTCATTAATTTTTATTTGGCCATAATTTTTATATGCTCAATTCACTCCTTCCCTCTTGAGCTATCTATTACATGGGACTAACATGTTGAACCCTTAGAAATGATCTAGCTTTATGGGGCATGGGACACTAGAGAAATCCCAGTTGTCTAGATTGATTTCATGATGGAATTCCATTGGATTGTAAACAAATAGTTGAAAAATCACCATGGAATTGGTCAATTAGAAATCAAATGGTAAATAATTTTTTTGCACCTTTAGAATGATAAAAAATTCCAACCATTATTGTGAGGGGCCCATGCTAGAAAAATCTAATCATTTAAAGAGGTGGGCCACATTGAAAAAAATAGCATTAGAAAACCCCCCCATCTCCCTCTCATGTGCACAAATAGGCTAGCATTAGCTAGGCCTAATGCATAACAACTAGGCTAGGAGCTAAGTTGGATGTGCTATGCCCAATGCCTAGCACTAGCCAGGCTTGCTAGGCCAGACTTAGCGTCCAACAACGACTTAGACTAGGCTCGGGCTTACTTGCTGGTGGATCTAGCCTACGCACTAGCCTAACTTCAGTGGCTCAAGCACCTGGCTTAAGTGAGATCATGCCAACAACTAGCCAATCCAGTAGTGCCCATAGATGGCTAGGAATTAATTTTTGATTTATGGACCTCCCGATGTCTGATTTAGACTGTCAGGTAGTTAATTTGGATGTTTTTGGACATTTTAAGCTTAATGGAAGTATTGGATCATCCAAAAATAACTAGATCTTGAGGTATTAGTGGCCAATTATGTAAGGATGAGATGTCGCTTCCCTAATATGATGTCATGGCCCACTAAATTTGTGTTGATGATCTAAGTTGTAAAACTCAATAGTTAGCGTTTCAAATTGGGTTAGATGATAAAAAATCAAGATGTGTTGATGATTTTATGTTGATATACTTGATTTTATATATTGGATGTCACTTGATGCATGATCTAAGTACATATTTCCTACTTAACCGGGTTTTGTAGACTAATGCGTTAATTATTTATTTTAGATAATGCAGTTCATGGTAGGTAATAGATTGTATAATTGGATATATCTTGGAGTTTATTTTTATTTTATTTTTATGTTTATGAGACTTTATGATGATTGTATTTTATGAACGTATTAATGAAATAATTTAGTATGTTTCTTTTTATTTGTGAGTTGTTTTGGGATACCTTTATGTGTTGTTTGCATTTAGAGTCCAATAGATCTTGAAAAACTCACCTTTGAATCTAGAATTGCATTTATTATTGCATTTTTTGGGCTAGGTCATGACACATTTTTACTTATTATTCAATTTAAGTAACTTTAATGTTGAATGTGATTTTGACCAATCCAAATTAATCAAAAGAAAGAGCATAAAATAAACATTATGCCATAGAGAAATGATGAGAAGATTATCAAGATGTAAGAAGATATTACATGTTGAAGATTCACCATGAGAAACCATACTAAGGAAGGGGCACAACACTTGGCTACTCATGTGTAAGGGAGTGGCACCACTCCCTCCTCCATCTCAACTAAGACAGGGGGAAGGTTGCATGGTGGTGACACCCCTCTCGTTTCAAATGATTGCAAGAGGTGGCTCCACCCTCTTTCCCAAGTGCATTCCAAAGTGACATTACAAGGTCTCCTTTTGTGAGAAAAATTAACTATTTTATCTCTAAGCTATCCAAAAATGTTTTCCTATAAATTTTCAAGAAGTCAATTTGAAAGGACATCAATGTCCTGGATGTGTCTCTATTTTCATATATTTTTCAAGGAAGTGGTGTCAATTTTCACCACAAAAATAAGAAGCGACACCACAACTCTTCTTATTATAAAAAAATTGGTGCCACCCCATGAGAAATGACTCAATATTCAACTCAACCATGACTAAGTTCACTTAATCTTCACTTTGTTCAATTCATTATATAGTGGTGAGTCAACCCTTTTAATCAAGAATAATTTGGGACTATTCCCAAGCTCCTTTAGTTTCTTATAAATAGGAGGACCTTCTCACCCCTTAAAAAAACTAAAGATTTACATGAGAAGCCACTGTGATAACCTTCGAAGGCCCTCTCTTTGTAGGTGAGATCATTCCATGGATTAAAACTTTGAATCATTTAAAATGTGAAGTTGTAGTAGACTTTAACCTTTCTCCTTCTCCCTTTCTTCCTTTAACCCACACTATTGATGGCTTGTAGAAGGACCCTTTTTTTAAATGAGACTATAGTGGCCATCGACCCTCCTTTTTCATTGATCCACACCATTAATTGAGGATATAGTGGCCATTAGCCCTTCCCTTTTACCATTAATAGGGTTGTAATGGATGTTGGCCTTCTCTCTTCATGGATCTTAACTATTTATTGATGGGTTATAGTATTTGCTAATCCTTCCTCTTGATAATGTTTGCAATTGCTAATAATGTATTGATAATTAGGAATTACTTGATGCACCTTAGCTAGCACCTAAGCTTAGAGATTACTCAAATTGCTTAGACCTACAAAACAAAGAAGAGAGCACCCAAGGTTTGTGACTCAGGTTGCCCACTCTAATGCTTAAATCAAATGCTACCTTGGATAAAGGAGGATAAGAGAAAGAGATTAAAATAAAAGAGATGAGGTAGAGGTTTGGGAGTGTTTATAGATGGCTTCATAGTCTCTCTCATCCTTAATTGACTTATTTATAGCATAAGTAACCCAGTAATGAATACTATGCATAGATGACTTTTGTAATAGTATGAGGATTAAATTTTTGGGATCCGCTTAGCTGTGCTAGGTCAGTAATTGAATTTGAAGTGAGCTCTCATTCCAAATGGAACTCATGTTTAGTCATCAAGCTAGTATGTGCATGTGGTAGCCTATTAAGCTGCTTTTGGGTCTTGGACTTCATGTTGTTGGGGTGCGGAAGGCCATAGGAACTTTTGGGTAGTTAGCTCCATCAATTTACTTAGTTTGGGTCTAGTTATTAGGGCCCATTATCCAATAATAGCCTCTCTAAAATTTATACTTAGATCTTATTAATGTTCAGTTCATCAGCCAAGCTAGCACTCTTTACACAGTGTGAATGCTTAGTCTCCCACATTAGCTATCCCATAAGGCAAAATAATTTCGCATAGCATATAAGTAGAACTAAGCTTCTTAGTTTGCCTCATAAAGATTCTCATGTTAAGAGTCATCCTTATTATTTTTCGTGGCTTCATTATCCTCCTCTTTCAATTCTAATTTTTTGTTAATCCTCCTATATCTCTCATAGTGGCGCTAGAGGTTGGGATACACCCTCTCATGCATACAAAGCTATATAGAGTCACTAATCTACTCAAACTTTTGATTAAGCAACTTGAGGAGACAAAGAAAGAATGATTACTTCTTCGAAACTATGAGGAGATATGCTGAGTGGTAATGAGGGAGATGTATCGTCTTTGGGGGAATTCACTTAGGCTTTGAAGGATAATCAAAAGAATGTTAAGTGAACCCAAAATTTGTTGAAGGATGTTATCTTTCTAATGGAGTGACATTTGTAGGCTAGAAAAAGTTCTGTTTGTTTCTTTTTTGTTTACTTTCTGCTATTTTTCTTTTTGATTTCATCTTCACTAAGTGATCTACTCATTTTTAAGATAATTTTTGCATGAATGAAATCATACTTTTTGACTACATTATCTTTAATGTGGTTGGTAGTTCTTGGTTCTACTTGGGAATTTTTGTTAAATGATTTCCTTCAAGTAGTCAAATTCTGATTAGTTATATGGGAATTCCTTGGTATAGTAGCATCAAGGTCACCTTCCTCATAAGTCACCCTCCACCAAGGGGATATCACTAAATAGCATTTTAGATCCTTGGGGAGTCTTACTTAGGCTAGTTAACTATGGCAACCTCAAGTCATTGGGTGATATGCTAATCTATGCAAGTTGAAATCTACCTCAATGAATTATGGTAATCTATTTTCAAATTCTTACAATCATCTTACTAACATAAAGTATTTCATTTGACTGTTTTCTTGTTGAAGTGAAACATGTTCATTCGTTTAGTCAGATGCATGCCATGCCATTCTCTTCTCCATCTAAACTTATATAATATACATGACTATTGTTGCATTCCATTATAATAGTTGGAGTAGCTCTTTGCACCTTTCAATGATTTTCACATTATTCATGCAAGTTTTGATGGTGTGACTACTTACTGCTAAGATCTTTGAACATTCACTAAAAAGGAATGCCACTTTGTTGGGTACAAATTTGAATGGATACCAAGTGAAAGAGCATCAAGTGAAGATCATTATAGAAATTTCATGAAGAAATGATCAAAGATAGCAAGATATAATTTGATCAAGATCAACCATTCAAAATATGAAAAAAATCAAGATCAATAAAAATTAATTGAATTAGAGCATGATTCCACCAATCCAATTATCAATAAGCAACCCAAAATTTATAAATAAGAATTTTTTTAAAGATTTAAAAGAACTTTAGAGCTTTTATTGTGAATTTATAAGTGATTTTGAAACTTCCAATTATACTCTCAAAGTTTATTCATTCCATTGAGCTCAAAAGATCAACTAAGCTTTTAAGCAATATCAAATCCAAGTCAAGAAGAGTCTAAAGCACAATAAACTTGACTAAGTAATTGTTAGAGAACTCTAACACAGATACCTAATTCGTCGGGCTACGCTTTGCCACGTAAGATCTCTATTCAATTTCCTAGGAGGATTAGGTATCCTCTTTGCGTACAGACTGTGTATGCATCCCAACTACGCACCTATGCTCATCTATAAATACACTCAGGTATGTACCTCCAGGACAGAAGCTCTCTAG